>JAQIXU010000617.1:0-28253 GCA_034701245.1 Strigamia transsilvanica | reverse complement strand
AAAATGTCAGGAAAATAGTGGTAAAATGTCAGGAAAATAGTGGCAAAATGTCAGGAAAATAGTGGCAAAATGTCAGGAAAATAGTGGTAAAATGTCAGGAAAATAGTGGAAAAATGTCAGGTGTATAGTGGCAAAATGTCAGGAAAATAGTGGCAAAATGTCAAGAAAATCGTGGAAAAATGTCAAGAAAATCGTGACAAAATGTCACAAAAATCTTTACTACAATACAACAAACAACATTTAAAAAAATGCATAGAAAACCAAAACAGGGTGTGTAACTACTTTTAAACTACTTTCAGATTTAAAGAAACAATAAATTCAGAAACAAATTTATTTGGAGGATTAGTTTTATACCATACACACATATTGTAAGTTTATTTCTCTAAAATTTATTAAGTTTTATTTTTTCTTCTAAATATTTAGTTTGTGGAATTTCCAATAATGATACTGTACATGACATGTACGTATGTGTTCTTAAATGTAAAACCAAATCAAATCTTAAAACATCTGAATTGTTAGTGTCACTAACAATTCAGATTAACACTAACTTAGTGTTAATAGCAGATAAATAGTTGTGGAAAAAACAGTTCGAGAATGAGCACTATTCCTGAACATAGAATACCGCCCAGCAGAATAAGGAACGCTGTGATGGTGTGACGGATAGAGATGGGCTTCACTTCTGTGTATTCGGGTTGCTTGCACAGTGTTTTCAGTTTTCCTTGTCTGAATATTTCAGTGAGGATCCCAGTTTCGAGTAACGTCAAGAGTCTGAAAAAGTAAAAAATATTGCACTTGTCTGAAATTCTGTTTTTATTTCGCTAGAAAATGAAATGTTAATCTGGTAGTTGATATTTACTTTTGATTAAAATGTTCCAAATAGTTTGATCCTTTGTAAAAATAAAAATAAGTTGATTGTTGGAAAAGAATCTTCTTAATTGTGAATTCACATCGGGATTTGAAATTAAACAGCAGGTCTTCATAAGGCAGAATGATAGCATTGTTATCACGCAAAAGCAGGTTTTCTTCCGCTTCATTATTGTTGTGATTATGGGTATACTTGTATTTTCCATTGTCGGGACTTTTTGCCAATCGTTTCAGAATATTTTTGGCAACGTTGGATTCTGAATTGTGTCAACAAATAAGATGGAATTTTGTAGCCTGTTCTAAAAGATTCTACAATCCATTAGAAATATTTTTTAGTGAAAAATGTCAAAGGTTTCAGATTAATACCGGATTGCGTGATATAAACAAAGGCCTCTGTTCACTGTGGAAACTCTCCGAAATATTTTTTAAATTGTTGCTAGTGGCATTAACTTAATGCTGTTTCAATATTTAGATTATTTCTTTCTTTCGCCATCTTAATGTTTGCCTATTTCAATTTTTATAATGTAGCTATCAGCGGTGCAGTGCGTGGTGCCCCTGTCAATGGACAGGGGCCCATGGACCCACGAAATTAGGGAGCCCATCGAGGATGAATCCATCAATCCATCAATCCATAACTACCCTGTGTGGACGCCACTGGTTCTTTTGTTGAATTTTCTCCATCTAGTGTTAGTTAAAAACGTAAATGTTACAGTTGCATTATTATGCTTGCAGCCAAGCCCTTCCAGCAGCATAAGGGGTTCCATATTAGCTGCATTCAATGTTCAAACCGTTTTGTTTTCGCCGTTCGAACCTTCCAATTGGAGAGCTGGTACTCGGTAAAAAGTATGGCGGTCCCGTATGCAGTACTTGTTATTTTTTTCAGCGGTACAGGTGCTGATATGCAGTACTATTCAAAAAGTTACTCATTGACCACATGCTCAACAGGTATGAGCCATTTAAAAAAAATTATAATCAATTGCCGGTTTCTGGTTAAAAAACGGTTCGATCACTAGGATGAGCAGTCTTGCTAGCCTAACAGGTATTCCCAGAAACTGCTTGTGCAATAATTATAACTATGTAAATCGAACATAATAAAATGTATTACCAGAATGAAACGGCGCATTGTACTCGATGTAAATAAATTAATATTGCCATCAGAAAGTAATTCTTGAATGTCATTGTACCGGAAATGAGCTGGACTTACAGTTAGCCAAGAGTACAATAAAGCAGCGTTTCCCAAACTTTTTTGACCACGGCTCGGTACGAGGTTTGAAAATTTTTCGCGACCCACCTTATAAAAAAAAAACACCATTTATATACAAAACAAATTTTATTTTTTAATAAAAATAAAGTTATAAGTACAAATACACCCTTTGCCAATAATATGTAAAAAAAAATTTTTTTTGTAATTTTACAATTTTTTCGCGCGACCCGGCAAAATTTTTCTACGACCCGGTGCCGGGTCGCGACCCACACTTTGGGAAACGCTGCAATAAAGCATTGCAGCTTCCAAACATTATCATAAGAAATAGGTATTTAGCTTGTAAAAAAGTAGAAACTAAAAAAGAAAGAGAAATGTCTCACGTTATTTCAACAGTTGAGTATCTTTGCAACAATTAATAAAATGATTTTAATGACATTAATGGCGGTTCTACTTCTAAACTACAAACAATTAATCAAACCATAGGCCTTTCGATCAAACAATCATCTTCAGTCGTCAAATCATTTTATTATTATCACAAAAAAGGTGCAAATTGAGATAGATGTTTTTATGTTTGCAACAATTTAAGACAGCTGAGGTATCTTGTCTGAAGTTTCCTGCATTACAGGAAAACCAAGGAAAAATATGTGTTGTGTGTGTTATCCGACCTCTTTGTATATTTTTTTGCCATTCAATTACTATTAGTAACACCACTTCTAAACACCCAAAAAGAATGAACTATATGCTTTTCTATTTATATTCTCTTGTCATTCATCCCGTTCACAGCAATTCGTTTAAAAGCAGGATGAAAAACATTTTTGACTTATTACAATGGCATTTACATCTTCGAATGCTAGGAATCTTTTAATAAACCCCCAATCAAATGGGGGGAGACTAATCTGAGAAGACTATTTCATCATCAGTTCCCATAAGGACACTGGAAGTATTCCATGTGAAAATGTGTATGCAGAATACCTGAGTTTGGTGTTGTTTAGTTGGATCTCCGGATTAGGTATAGAATTAAAACAATGAGCACATGTAAAGAACCAATGCACAACCAAATGATAGAAGGGAATGGTTGCAAAAATGTCATCCATAAATATCCTTTGTCTTGTATGTCTTGTTTGACAATAAATCCCCAAAAATCTATTCTTGCAGGAAAAAGGGTGCTATCAATTTCCTTCAAACCCTTTATACTAATTCCCTTTATCCACTTCTCCAAATCGGTTTTCTAAACAGTGAATGGAAAGAATATGTTTATCAATAAATAAAGTTTGAATCAAATGCAATATTAAAACTTACTGTAGAATAACTTTTTTCATCATGAAATTCGGGACGCATTTTGAGAAATATGCTGCAGAGATAATTTCCGTAAAGATTTATTAACTCTGTACAGCTTGACAACACAGTCGTCGTTAATTTTATTTTGCAAGGTTTTAGATACATAACTTACGACAAACTTTTTATTTGATGCCTAATCATTACTTCCAAAATTTTCATGTTCTGCTGGAGACCTTCTGTTGAGATATTTTTCTGTTTAATAAATGTATTTGAATTTAAAAATAAAGTAATTTATTTGGATGAAGCTATCAGTTGAGTTACCGAGCTAAAACAACAAATGGCAAACTTTGGTTTTTTCAACAAAATATTTTCTTTATCATTTATTTTAAATCCACATTTCTGTGGTAATACGCAGTGGAGGCCAAAGTTTGCTAGTAGAAAAAGATTTAAACCTTTTTCATATGATTGCTGATAAGTCAATGCAAACTTGCTAGAGTTCTACAATTTAATTAACATCTAAGGTGTAATTAGAATCAACTGCAACAAATCTAGATCCTTACATTATTCACTTCAGAATATACAAATACATAGAGTTTATTGTGTTTCAATAAAATCAACTTCTGTAAGTGTTTAATCCTCACGACAGCGTGGTTTTTTCTTGGTAAAAGTATTGTATTTTTAATAATAAATAAGAGTAACTTATTTTTAATGCCTCTATAGTTTTCGATATATCTAATAAACTGCAAAAAAGTAGTTGAAAAATCGATATAACTCAGAATTAGTTTTTCTACTTCAATTTTATCCACCCATATCACTAAGAGTTGATATGGAGTAAAATTAAATTTATGTGGTGTCTTGAAGATTGATCGAGCTGCTATTTCAATTTTTCCATTCCAGTAATTAGAAATTAATTTTTCCAAACAGCCTTTTACTGTAACGACAAATGTGTTGTATGTTAGGTATATACAAAAAAAAATACCATGTCGAAATGGCACAGGTGGAACCCGCACAAAAAGGAAGTTTGAATCGAGACAGGTAAATAAGTAAAGCTCTTAAGTATTGGGATGTTTGAGTAGGAGCCACACGAAACGAACAACGAGTATTAAACGAGAACGGCGTTGAATTACTAAACTCATCGCAATAGCCTGCTAACGATTAACGAACGTTTCGGCATGATACAATTTCTTTGAGGCAGGATTTCAAATTCGTGTTAGTAATATTGTTGAGTTCCACAAATAAACACAGGTCAAAAGAAACGAATTGAATATTTAATCCGACATCTTGGGAAAGCATATACAAGAATGTAGCACATAAACAATCAGTGGTTCCTCATAGCAACATAACCTGAAAGCACATCTTAATAAAACTATCAGGGAATCGTTAAGTTTCTGAGATTGATTATTCGATGTAAAAGGATTGATAAAATTGTATATCTCACTTTTAGTTTTCATGTGCATCAAATTTAGGAACTCCATTACTTCACTTCGATTATTAAAAACGAAAAACTAAAAAAAAAGCAAATTAACTTACTGCACGCACACGAACCCATTCACCCAGAATAATTGAAAACATGAAGAAGATTTCTACGATTGATCATGAGAGAAAAACAAGAGGAAAAAATTAGGAAATTTTGGCAAACAGACTCTCGCAGGAGCCATCTTTATTTCATTCATATAATTCACATTCAGAATTGATCAATTATTTAATTTTAAAAAAAAAGAGTGACGAACGGATTCGAACCTGCACACATCACACTAGACACAGACAAACCATCGGGCTACAATGGTCAAGTCGGGCTTAAACATAGAATGGTTCTTATTTGTTGAGCAGAATGCAAAATGCAAAATAACCTCCGGGGCTGGAACGAAGCAGATACTGTACGTGCAGATGTTTTATGCATTTTCCTAAGGACAAGTGACTTCTTCATGCATTTTATCAAATTCAAGCCATTTTTAAATACATTTCCGACGCTTTTTCATGCAAAATCAGCCACTTTTGAAGTCGATTGCCATGAAATGTGGCGTTTTCATGAAAATTTGGGGGTGGCAAAAATGCCATAAAATGGCAAAAAAAAATTGCAAAATACACAAAAAAAAAGAGGCAAGATTCACTAAAAATAGAAAAAAAACATGAAAAAGTGACAAAAAACACGAAAAACGGCAAAAAGAAACGAAAAAAATGAGAATGCATAATTAGCATGGAATAATCAACCGCGAAAAAGCAAAATTTCCGAGAAAAAAAATCCAATAAATTTCATGCTAAAACAGCAGTTATAAGGCTATTTTAAAAATTCGGTGCCATTAAAAGTTATTACTGAAAAATGACACGTATTATTCAAGAAACATATTTTATTAACTTTAATTAAACAAAAAGTATCAAAAAAAATCTTTTGCAGTTTCGCATTTGCTTCCAATCTAAATTTAAGCTCATGTGCTCTGTATTAATTGCGATTAATTTGCATAGGATGAATATCAATGCACACAGCTTGGCAGAGTCGTCTTCAGCCATATGATCAGATAAGAGATTCCTAACGCACACAACACATTTGTCATATTTACTAATTACAGCGGTTGCACTTTCATGTAGCAGCCAATTTAATACATTCAAATTAAACAAAAAAGAACGGCCCTGACCTCTCGTGTGAAAATTGAAAATATTTTCACTACAGCGAACAGCGTCGACAATATTGATCGTTTATAAAATGAAAAGTTCAAGATTCACAAATGTGGGATCGGTACGACGGGAGCATTTTATAATCCTAAAATCGTTCAAAATCCGGCTCAATTACACGTATTTGTCGTCCCGGTAAAATGTTTTGAATTCAATCACCTGGCTGTGAGTCGATGCGTTGCGTGACTTCTTTTGGGATCCGAAGGGAATCGGATCTTCCGCTTTTGTTTCTGCATTATTTGAAGCCAACATCCACCGCACTAACTCATTCAAAACTCCTTCCCTTCCCTTCCCTTCCCTTCCCTTACCGCGCTTCTGCGCTTCTCCACTTCTCCATTCGCTCTAACACAGAGGTTGCCAATCTTTTTAAGATGGTGTAGCTGTTAAGTGTTAGTCAAACACCAAGAATAAAAAAAAAACTAAAAATCTTTACAATTCCAGTCAAAAATCACAAAATTCAACACCAAAAATCCATAAAAATTAAACATTTTCCCCCAAAATATCAAAATTTCCACAAACAAAACCAAAATTCCATTCAAAAAATGAAAAATTTCCCCCGAAAAATTAAAAACTTTAGTGAAATATCAAAATTCCCGTAAAAAATCACAAAATCAAACTAAAAATTCCAAAAAAAAATAGTCAAAATCTCCTCAAAAAAATCAAATTCTTCCACAAAATATCAAAAATCCCATTCAAAATCCACTTATCACGTACCGGTACGCGTATCACAGGTTGGGAACCCCTGCTCTAACACATGGCCAAATAAATTGATAAATATCTACTGCCAATCCAATGTACTCCTCTCTGAGTGTTCAATAAAAATAAATAAATATATAAATAAATTAATTAATTAAGTAACTACGAAATTCGAGTGAGGCACTGCAATGTCAATTAAATGAAAATGATTAGTTCCTCGAAAAGTACAATGCGAAACCTGCTCGTGCGTGGTTGTTTTTTTTTTAATATTCTTTTTTTACTTTTAATTTCCGTATGAACGTCTAAAAAATATTTACTTGAATGCATAGCTTCTACAAGTAGTTAGATGTAGGAAAAGTATAAATAGAAAGCAGTTATGGTGGTAGCCGATGAAAAAATTGGGAATTGCATTTCAATTATTTTCAATAATGTCAATACGATACCGTAGGAGATTTGAAAACGCTAATTGACACACAACACCAAAGCCACACTCATGATAAATCGACGGCACTCGAGTTACACAAACAAAAGCCCTAGGATGGGCTGCGATTGGATCAGATGGATTATCCTTTTGCCTCGAACTGCTGAGTGAGGAGGGAAAAAAGGAAAAAAAAAAAAAGGAAAAAAGGAAAAAAGAAAATAAGAAAAGCGCTTCGGCTCAACGTTGAAGTATGGTAACCCGAATCAATAAAGACAACACCCACACTTTCACCTTTTCCTCGATCGCAACGAGAGGTGCAACGAGAGGTGCAACGATAATCGATCTAATTGCCAAGTGCTTTTTTGTTTTGTTTGACAGGTGCTGAGAAATCTGCCAAGTACGCGTTGAGGAATGGTTGTGTCATTACTCACGATTAATTAGCACTAGGTGGTGTCCGTGTGGTGTGAATAAAAAATAAATAAATGAATGAACGAATAGATGAATGAATAAATGAATGAATAAATGAATGAATAAAGAAATAAATAAATAAATCGTGGTGTCGTGATGAAGTATCAAGTGTTAAAAATGATAAATGTTTGAACACGTTTCGGCGCTCGTATTCGCAAACCTTTTTCTTGTGATGTTTTATAAGTCTCTCGACGTTTGACATCGCAACTAAACTTAAGCCAGCGACCTCGGTGTACATTCTCCTTCTGACATGAATTGCAAATTCCTTTGGCAACTTGAAAGGGAAAGAAAAGAGAAGTGAAAAGGGATAATGTCATATTTTGATTCAATTATAAATGCGATAAGAGGAATTGATTTTTGATACTTTTTTTCTTCTTTTCTTCTACATTTTTTCAAAATTTTTGTTAAACATTAGTCGTGTGTAATGCAGTTCCCTACTGGCAATTTGCGGATCCGGAGTAAAATGAAAATTCTCGAAATTTTTCAACTCACCACTCGAGGTTTCTTCGCTCGTCCATCTGAATTCTTAAGGTTTCCACTCGTCATCTAAGACTGTACCTACAATTTAAGCAAACCACTCACTCAATAACGAATTTGTGAAAGCGGTAAACGGCACGCGCCGCCTTGTTTTATTTTAATTTCTTATCTGTTAGATATTTTTGTTTTCTTATCGAAGGAATTCGTGAGTTGCGAGTTGCACGTGAGATTTTATGTGCAGCAGAGGAAAACGTGCATTCGTCTCAATTTCTTTATTTAGTTACGAATGGGTAGTGAAAAGGAAGGACGTTGCAGGTGGTACATCTATCGCCCCTCTCGTTGGAATGCGGAGGGTATCAGAGGTTAGATCGATATTAAAATTGAGAGAGAGAGAGAGAGAGAGAGAGATACCGAGAGAGAGAGCGAGAGAGAGAGCGAGAGAGAGAGAAGGACTGCGGTGCAAATTCGAGCAGATACTGAAGCGTGGCGAGCGTGCAATTTTAGGGGCGTAGGCAGAGCGATGTGCGAAACGTATACAGTATAAATATATACTTAGTCGCGAATTGGGATGATGACAGCGGAGAGAGTGATAATAAAAGTTCGAGTGAATGAATCCTTTGAATTTAGTCCAACTTTAACGAGACCAAAATTAAAAGTGAGTACGGTATGTTTAAATTAATGTGCGCAGCTCAGGGACCGGAACTCGACGCTGAGGCTGAAGCCGAAGCGGGAAAAAGTAAACGGTTAAATAAATGATGATACGTTTTTTTATTGTTTTTTTTGCGAGCACTTAGCTTTTAGATGCAAATGCAAAAAACGCCCTTACTTTATATTTACAAGTCACGGGAGTCAGTTGTTGCAAAAAGAGTAAACGAAAAGAAGAAAATTGAACACTTTCGTCGATATAATGCATTATACTTAGCAGTGTTTACAACATTTCATACTTAAATACACGCGAGACAGTGACAGGTGAGTCGATACGCTGTTGGTCAGTTCCCCACACGTCTCGGCCGCATCAGATTAGATTAAGTTTGGCGAAATGTTGGCGCCACAGCCCGTCAAACGTGTGGCAGACGTGGAGCGCGAAACGCGAAACGCGTGAAATTTGCCCGTTACCGAAACCAAAATTGGAAAAATTGCATTCGAAGCGATTTCTGTGTGATTAGTCGATGCTTATATTGCTTAGTCGTATCGGATCGGATCGGATAATTAAATGCGTGCAAGGTGGTAGGTAGGCGAGGCGAGGCGAGGCGAGTAGCGAGACGTTAACAAGTTGGTGCTGTGCTGGTGTAGTGGATTGGAGGAGCACACTGCGGCCACCGGGGGTGGGGGTTGTGCAGTTGAACTGATAGAGTGATAGAGTGATGGAGTGCGCGAGCAACGAGTCTGCTCGCTCCGCGGACTACTGCGGACAAGTGCAAGAGCAAGTGCAAGTGCTAGTGTCGACGTCGGTCTCGGCGTCGGTCTCAGCCGATTGGAATTCCACCGTGTACGACGAGAACCAATTCGTGCAGGCGGTTTGGCAGCAGGTGCTCTGGACGCTGGTGTTCGCGGTGATCGTGCTGGTGGCGACCGGCGGTAACATCGTCGTCATCTGGGTCGTGCTGGAGGACCGGCGAATGCGCACCGTCACCAACTACTTCCTGGTCAACTTGTCGGTGGCCGACGTGCTCGTGTCCACGGTCAACGTCATCTTCAACTTCATCTACATGCTCAACTACGATTGGCCGTTCGGGCACGCGCTCTGCAAGATCACAAACTTTTTATCCGTTCTATCCATCGCGGCGAGCGTGTTCACCTTAGTTGCCATCAGCGTCGATAGGTACAGTATTTTGCTTCTTCCTGCTCGCAATTCGGTGTATAGTTTATTGAGTTGGCATGGCAACCGAAACGAAAGCCATCAGTTTCGTTTCGGTTTGCAAAGTGTGTTGAGTAATTCGTGTTTGCAGGTATATCGCCATAATGTCGCCTCTAAGGCCTCGAATGTCTCGAATGACCACCATCAGCATCGGTCTGAGCATTTGGGTTGTGAGTGCGCTGCTCTCGTTGCCCAACCTGCTGTTCACGACCACCAAAACCGAATATTTCCCCAGCGGTCAATCGCGTCGTATTTGCTTCACTCTGTGGCCCGACGGACCGACGACGCAGAGCAACCAGGAGTACATGTAAGAAACAGTTCTTTAATAAACATTTCTCAAACATTTTTCAAAAATACTCCGCAGCACTGCCAATTATTGGTAAACCTTAATTGTAGCAATATTTGCGTTGCTCGTTAAGAAGACGCGCTCTAGCTGTAGGCTCTTTAAAATCTTAATGCGAATGCCATCGAAGCGAAGCGAACGGAACGTAAGGGGCTGTAATAATGATTAAAAGTTGCACATTACTTACATCTAAGCACATCGTGGACGAAAAAGCGACATGACATGCACTAACTAACGGCGTATCGTATCGGGTCGTGTTGACTTTGCGAGCGTTTTTATGCGCGCTCAAATGTCACGTTAACTCGATCATAAATGATGATATTTTAAGATTTTTAAGTGCAAATGATGCGTGTCACGTAATGCTGATTTGCGCGTGAAAACTTTTTTTTTTTACTTTTTTTTTCTTCAATTTATTTATATTTGATTTTGTATTTTCCGACGTGTATTTGGATTTAATTAAATGTAACAAGCATTAAATTAGTTCGATGCTCAGCGGGGATCATTTCATTATTCCGCTACTAAATTTCTCCGATTGCTTCGTTCTGCTATTTCAGCCATTTACACTTTTCCGTTTTCCCCCCGATAAGCAGAAGCAGATTAAGGTGAAATTAATTGACACTGCGATCGTATAAATGCGACTTATTTGATTTTGTACTCGTGTTTCAGTTTTGGGCAAAAGAAAAAAAACGAAATTGAATTAGGGAGTGCGTGTGGGAATCTTTTGATAGATACGAGTGAAAAGAAAAAAGTAAAAAGTAGAAAAAAAGCAAGAAGAAGAAAAAGAAAAAGAAAGAAAAAAACCCTCTTTGCCTTTCTCGAGAATCTGGAAAGGAAACACGTTTCATCAATCCACTCGATAAAAGAGAGAGAAAAGGGAGAGAGAAAAATAATAAAAAATAAAAAATACAAAAACCGATGCATTTTTCTGATATTTTTCTTCTTATTTTTCTTAATAATTAGTTACAACGTGATGTTGATGGTCATCACGTACTTCTTGCCCATCACGTGCATGTGTTTCGCGTACACTCGAGTCGGGATGAAGTTGTGGGCGAGTCGAAGCATCGGCGAAAACACACCGAAACAAACGGAAAACATCCGCTCCAAGAGACGAGTAGTTTCAATTTCAATTTCAACATTATTATTCAAAGTTGAGATTTTTCGTTTGCTTTAATTCTTTCTTTCTCCAATCCAAATTAGGTGGTGAAAATGATGATAGTGGTGGTGATAATTTTTGCCGTGTGCTGGCTCCCGTTCCACATCTACTTCATCGTCACTTACCACCACAGAGAGGTGACCGAAGCGACGTACATCCAGCAAGTCTACCTGGCCATCTATTGGCTCGCCATGAGCAACAGCATGTACAACCCCATCATCTACTGCTGGATGAACTCGAGGTGATTAGAGTGACTCATCAATCTTCTTATCGCTTTAATTGTCAAATTGAATTGTTTGCGATTCGTGATTCGCCAGGTTTCGACGCGGTTTTCAACGCGCGTTTTGCTGCTCGCACGACCATCGCGAGGATTTCTTATCGGATCGCAGACGTGGCACGACGCTAAGATACAGTTGTTCTTATTCGCCGCGCAACGGGACCGTTGTCGTGCCCCTCCATGCCCTCGCCAAAGATTAAGCGAGAAGGAAAAGCAACCCCCGCGTGCGCATCGGGGCGCTCGCCCGCAATGCTAGCGCGATCGCGAGCCACCGGCAGATGGAGCGAGCGAGCGAGCGAGTGAGTGAGTGAGTGAGTGAGTGAATGGGGCACCGAGTCAAGGCCAGTACAAAACCACTATAAACTTATCACCAAGAATTATGTCCTTGAGATAATATGCGAAAATGCATCGAGGACTTTTTTTTTTCTTTATTTAACCAGAGTTTTTCTCGTTAACAACGCGAGGAGTTTGAAACGTTTTTTTTTTGTTTTTAATTTTATTTAAATGAAGCGATAAGAAATGGTGTTTATATCGTCGAATCGTATTTGTTTTCATAAAAGGTTATCGTGAAAACGATAACAAATAAGTTTGATTTTTTCTCTCTCCTTCTTTTAATTAAATTAAATGTAATTTCATTAAGTTGGATTTCGTTTTTTTTTTTCGTTTTAAATTACTTTTTCTATGTACGTACGTATCTATTCTAAGTGAAGGGGAACTATTTATTTATCTGATAAAATTGATTCTTCTATTTGAAATTGAGGTCAAGGCTTGGAAATTTTGTCTTTTTTGTCTCTTTGTATCTATCTTTATGGGTAAAAAATGTAGAAAAAAAATAAATAAAAGACCGTTATGTATGCCTGGAACATTGACATTGGGTCAATACCCCTGGTACCTATTTTAACGTTATAAAAAATATATATATATTAAAAAAAAAAATTTTTTTTTAAATTAAAAAAAAAAAATTATTGGGTACACATTTTATTTGATCATTATTTTAAAATTCATTTATTCTTCATTAATTTTTTGCGCGACTGAGAAAGAAAGCCCTTCTAATAAGGTCATCGAACTACATAAGAACCGACAAATGAACCATCTGCACGTGAAACGAACACATTTTCACCTGTCATGAAACATTATGGATCCCCGCCACACACAAAGAAAAAATTCATTTTATTAACAACTCAACCAGAACTTGAAATCCACCTGGCACTTTTTTATTATTATTATTATTTTTTTTTTCCTTTATTTCATTTTTCCCTACGAGATAAGAGTTAAAGTCACTTGATTTAAATATACGATTTCCATTTCAGGCTTTAGTATTTCAAATCTTTTTTTGAACCCATCACCGGTGATCTCTCTCAAACAAAATCAATCAATCAATCAATCAATCAAGCAATCAATGATTTTTTAAAACTTTTTTTTGGTTGTACTTTTGTATTTTTGTATTTTTGTATTTTTCTACGAGCGATAAACTCGTGATTGAGTGATGTCAATCTCCGTTTATCGTATAAATTCCGACGGGGAGTTCATACCGTAGCTGAACACGTGTTATTAGCAAAACAGGGGCAGCAATAATTCGTACTAAACGGATAAAAAAGTGAAACTTTCTTCTAATTTTCTCCATCCATCAGTCATGTTATTCCGGCCAGTGTGCCTCGGTGTCATGAGTCATTTGAATTAATACGCTGGCCCTGATGCTCGATGAATATCATTTAAAAGATTAAATTAAGTAAATTTTAAAAAATTTAAAAAATTAAAAACAATTTTTGATTTTCGTTAATTTTTTCTTTTTTCTTTTTCTTTTTCTTCTTCTTCTTCTTCTTTTTTTCTTGCAAAAAATGCGATAATAGAATAAAATATTGCGGATTAATGGAATGGGTGAATGGCCTAGATTTTCCTCGAACACACTGACCTTGATATTTGCACCTTTGATCAACCCTTTGTGCGTCGAACGCTGGGGCGGGGCGGGGCGACGCGGCGCGGTGCAGACCAAGCAGCGCAGGAAGCAGTTAGCAATGCCTAAAGGTAAACGACCTCGAGTCCTCGCTCGACTCAACCCAAGCCTGTTGCTGTTGTCCACTTAAAAATGTAGGACTTTGGAAAGTGCTGGTCCACTAAAAGCTGAAAGGCTCGCTCCCTCCTTCCCAGCTGTTTACCTGCGGGGTCAATCGATTTAACCTCAATTTCAACAAAAACCAGATTTCAGCTTTCAGAGACTTTTTTTTCTGCTCATTTCTTCTCATTTCTTGATTGCTTTATTTTTATTTTTATTTTTATTTTTATTATTTTTATTTTTATACTCATTCTCGCGCATCATTCGATAGACCAAACAAATTACCACTCTCAATTTCCAAAAATCCACCCAAAGGTGAATGAATCGCAGTTACGTCAGCCAACTTGTAATCGAAAGCGGCAAAATTGTTTTTTTAAAAAGAAAAAAAAAACAAAAAGAACCCTTCGTATCTTTATCAGCAACTAGTGCAATTGGATGGGCGAATCGAGCAAACTATTATATAACAGACACGATCGTGGGAGCGAGTAGATCGAGCGCAACTGAACAAGTAAAGTAAAGTTGCAGTTGCGTGGCGAGTAAACAAGTAAAACGAGACGACAGATAGATGCAGACGTAGACAGACAGACAGGTGAGAATGAGTGAGAGAGAGAGAGAGAGAGAACGAGAGAGCGAGAGAACGAGAGAACGAGAGAACGAGAGAGCGAGAGGGCGAGGGAAGTGGGGACGTCCAATTGGATACAATTCTGCGTTTTGCAGGACCAATCCAGGCCAACTTAGAGGTCCGCCAGATCGTATAAAACGGGACCGGAGTAGTGGCACCCATTTCAAATTACACATTAGGCATTATGCACATTACACACACATTCACTGCCATGTACATTCATCTCATCTGGTTTGTGGCCATCGTCAGTTTGCTCGATGCGATTGCCATTCCCATCCGCAGGAACAACGACAGGATGGAGGAAGACCACTGTCCGATTCCGTCGCACAAAATCGATTTCGTTGTCGGTGAGTTTTTTCTATCGATTTTTGCATATATTTTTTTGTGTTTTTTGGATTTTCCTGTGACACACTTTGCCGGAATTGGTGTCGTTAATGATAAATCGAGCGAGGTATGTTGAGGTCGTTTCGTGAACGTGAACGTGAATATTGTTGAATATTGTTGAATATTGTTGTTTGTTGTTGTTGTTTCGGTATAAATTGGACAATTTGTTTTCAAAATGTGTGTCAATACAGCAGCGATGAGTCGATAAGTGCGACCCGATAGGTCGGTGGTGATGTATGATAAGTTTTAGTTAGTTTTCCAAGTTGGAAACAAAACGAAACGAAATGAGTTTGACCCAAATCGAATTGAGAATTTTTAAAAATTGAAATTTTCCTCCATGTATGTCATCATCATCATCACTTACCCCTGTAAGAATCTTTCGAGATCAAACGAAAAATTTGTAAGCTTTGACCTAGTGAATTAAAAAAGGGAGAAAAGAGAGAAGAAACGACTCGCAGGAAATGTCAATCGTTCAATTTCCTCGTACAGTATCTGCTTTTATCACTCGCAAATTTGTTTACGCCTTTGTCAAATATTCAATGTTGCAACTAGAGGGAAAAGTGGCACTCGAAATGTGTCAAGGTTACGGAAATCGACACGAGCAACACGTGGATGCGCGTTTTCCATCCGAAAAACAAACACGGAGCGATTTTCTCTTCCTCGTTGATTGTGAGTAATCGGCTGTCGACGCGTGTTTGCTCGCTGCAGTGCAAATATCAACGAACACCAAATCGAACACCAAAACGAACACAAAAACGAACACCAAAACGAAAACCAAAACGAAAACGTTTGAAAAGTTTCCACCGCGACGAGGAGGGAGCTGATGAACGTTGACCACTTCCCCGGGCGCGGAATGGTGTCAAGGTGAAGAGTACGCAGTACGCAGTACGCAATCAAAGGGTTGAAAGTGAAGTCGCCGGGCGAGCGATGCGAATGTCCGAGTGCCCTCGATCAACCTTCAGCAAATTTACATTTTTTAATTTTTTTTAAAATTTTTCATTCAAAATTCAAACTTTTCATTTTAATTTTAATTTTAATCTTTTCTTGTTGTTGTTTTTGTTTCTAGTCGGTGGCGGATCCGCGGGCTCGGTGGTGGCGAGCCGGTTGTCGGAGAACCCGTCGGTGCACGTGCTGCTCATCGAGGCGGGCTCGGAGCCGACACCTGTTGCGGACATTCCTCTTCGCACCAGGGACGTGCTGGCGGATCTCAAGAGCACGTGGTACTATCCGACGGAAGCGCAGACCAATTGCTGCAAGGCATATCCTGACCGGGTAAAAATTTAATTCCAATTCCGATTTAATCGGTTTAATCGATTTATTGCGTTTATTGCATTTATTGCATTTATTGCATTTATTCGTCGCAGGTTGTCACGCTGCCCAGTGGCAAAGGTTTGGGAGGGACGAGCAACGTCAACAGTATGATTTACACGAGGGGAAACCGATACGACTACGACCGATTGGAGGATTTGGGGATAACTGGATGGTCGTACGACGATGTGCTCAAGGTTTTCAAAAGGATGGAAGATTATCAAGTTCTGCACAGAAGAGAAGATCGTAAGTTGTTACTTGCATTTTCTTGCATTTTCTTTGTTTTTCTTCTTCTTTTTGCTTTTGTTTTGATTGCATTTGTTTTGATTGCATTTTTAGACAGGTTTCATGGGTTCACCGGGCATCAAACGGTCTCGACGCCCCAGTACAAAACTCCCATGGCCGATGCTTTCCTGCAAGCGGGAGAGGAATTAAATTATTACCAAGTTGATTGCAATGCGGAGTACCAAATCGGTAATTATAAAAATTAAAAAAAGACGATTAAATACCGCAATTAAGTAATTAAAAAATTAAAAAATTAAAAAATTATAAATCAAAATCAATTTTTCTCAAGGTTTCACGCCTCCACCTGTAAATATCAAAGATGGGGTCCGGTGGGGCTCTTACCACGCTTATTTGGAAAAGGCGCGAAATCGACAGAACCTGCACGTGATCACGGACGCGCTAGTGACCAAGGTGAGCTTTATTTATTTATTTATTTATTTATTTATTTATTTATTTATTTATTTATTTATCATTTATGAGGATATTGATTATTGAATGATTGAATTTAGATCGTTTTCGATCACGGGAAAGCGACGAGACGAGCAATTGGCGTGAAATTCAACAAGGGTAAAAACAAGTGCTCGCTTAGGGTGAGGAAAGAAGTGATTGTTTCGGCAGGTGCGCTCAGATCCCCTCAATTACTCATGGTATCGGGCGTGGGGCCTCGAGAGGAGCTCGACAAATTCAAGGTGATTTGTTATTTGTGTGTTTTCTTTGTGCGATCAATATTTGTTCAACTAGATCCCGGTGGTTCGCGAGTTGCCGGGGGTGGGACAAAACCTTAAAGATCACGTGCTCGTCATGGGCATCAACTTCAATCTCAATCAAAACGTCTCGATTAATTTCACCCGCTTGAACACGTCCGAGAACTACAAATTGTGGGAGAAAACGCGCACAGGTTGGTCAATTGTGCAACAAACAAACAAACAAAGATTGATTGATTGATTGAGTTATTTTCCACAATTTGTTCACTTAGGCCCGATGACGTCATCGAACGGCGTCGAAGGAATTTCTTTCTTCCGCTCGAAATGGTCGCAATCGCAGTCGCAGTCGCAGCTCGCGTCGCATCACGACCATCCGTCGTTCGAGATTTCCTTCTTTTCGGACAAAGGCGTCTCGCCCGACTTCTTCGCTCCGGTATAAGAAAGAATTGATTGATTGATTGATTGATTGATTGATTGAGAGAGAGAGAGAGAGAGAGAGAAAATGAAGAAAAAATTGAATTCTTGCAGGAGTTTCGTAATTCTTTCATCTTCGAAGATGGCAAAGACGCTGTCAGTCTCATCCCCATCTTGCTGCAAGCGCAGAGCGTGGGCGAAGTGCGCCTGCGCAGCGCCGACGCCAACGAATACCCAATCGTCGATCCCAAGTACCTGTCCAATTCCGTGGACGAACGGCTCCTACTCGAAGGTAAGCAGAGTGCAAAATTCGATTTGCACAACATTTTTCTTCTTTCCGTTTCGATTATTATTTCCTTTTCTTTCTTTCTTTCTTTAGTTTTAAGAATCGCGTTGAGTATTGGGAAAAGTAATGCTTTTCAAAAGTTCGGCGCCGAACTAGTCAAATTTGGATCGATTCCCGGCTGCGACGGCCTGGTGGCGGATTCCGATGAATTTTGGCTGTGTTTTATCCGACGCTTTTCGTGCGCCGGTTACCACTTCACCGGCACGTGCAAAATGTCCGACAACAACGACTCGATGGGCGTCGTCGACTCGCGATTAAGGTGAAACTCAAACCAAATTCAATTATTCAGTTTTTCAATTTTTCAATTTTTCAACTTTAAATTTGTTTTGACAGAGTGCGCGGCTTGCACGGTCTGCGCGTAGCAGACGCATCAGTGATGCCCGAATCTCCCGCCGGTCATACTCACGCGGTGGCGCTGTTGATCGGGGAACGAGTCGCCGAGTTCATTAAGCAAGATCATCGGTTGTGAAAAAATAATTAATTAATTAATTAATCAATTAATTTAATGAGCATAAATTACTTTCTTTTTTTACCGAATATTTTTAACTAAAAAAGATTTTATGTACAGAAAAGAATTTTAAAAAATAAAAAAAGCAACTTTGCCTAATTTATAAATAAATAAAGAAAAAGAAAAAGAAAAAGGAAAACAAACGTGTCGTCAAATCATTCCGATTTCTGTTTTGAATTTCAACTTGCGTTTCGTTTCACCACTTAGATTTAGCAAAAGGGGAACATTCCTCGTAACTCGGTAACCCGATCTCTCGAGCGCGCACCATCCATCCATCAGCGTCCCATGGGCGGGATTGCGCGTACGTAGCCGCGCGTCGATTGGTCGGTTGGTCGGGCGCGCAGAGCAGAGACGAGCGCGTCTCGGTCTAGCCGGACGCCTCAGACATCAAAGAATCTCGAAACGAGTCGAAAGTCGAATGCACATGGCTTCGCTGGCGTCGATCGACACGAGCGCTTCGGTCTACCAGCCGGCCCAGCTGCTCAACTGGGTCTACCTCACGTTGGCGGACCAGCACACGCCGACCAACGATCAAGTACGTAGTCAAAGAAAATCACTAACTTGTAAGAAATTCATATTCATATTGATATATATCTTCCAGTCCAAAGTGGTGTCTCCGGTCTACAACTCGCTGCAACAAACGTCGCCTTATGCCAACAACTTCCACGGCCTGGACTCGAGGTTGAATGGAAACTTGACCAACGGAAGTATCACCGAGGGCAGTATTGGCGACTTGGCCGAACATTTCACCGATCTCAGTCTGGGTTTGGATAGGAAACCCATCAAAAGGCCGCCACCCACCTATCTGTGTCACCTGTGCTTCAAAAAGGGACATTACATCAAAGATTGTCCGCAGGTAAATTACCAAACCATCGAAACCATCTTGTTTTCTTTTCTCTTTAGTCTCTTTAGTCTCGAAACTCTCGAGTCTCAAGTCTCAAGTCCAATTTTTCATCATCATTCTTTTTAAACATTTTTTTAAACAAATTTTATTTTAAACTGTCCTCATCTTCACTTGACTCCGTTCCATTCCACTCCACTCTACTCTTTTACTCTTTTATTTATAATTCAACTGTTGGTGTCGATGCGTTTGGCACAGGGCCACGAATCTGCGCACTCTGCTCTCATTTCGTTATTTTTAAAATCGCTTTGAAAATCGCTTTGAAAATAACTTTGATTTAACCGCTTTTATATCTATCCTCCACTTATTGCTAACCGTGTCGTGCGAGGACTTTCGCCAGCCTAAGAGGTAAATAAGAACAACTAAACTCGGAACTAAATGCAATGCAAACAAAAATGCAAATGAAATGAAATAAATTGAATTGATTTTGGCTCTACCTTCCTTCCTTCCTTCCCTACACAAGGCGAGGCCAAAGGGCGAAGGACTGACCCCGTACCAGGGCAAAAAGCGGTGTTTTGGCGAGTACAAATGCCCGAAATGCAAGCGAAAGTGGATGAGCGGAAACAGTTGGGCGAACATGGGCCAGGAGTGCAGTAAATGTCACATTAACGTTTACCCGCATAAACAAGTAAGGACGCTTTTCGAGCGAGCGATTCGGTTCGGTTCGGTTCTTTTTTTGTTTATCTAAAACAAGTGAAAACTCCCCTCCAGAGACCGTTGGAAAAGCCCGATGGACTCGACGTGAGCGACCAAAGCAAAGAACATCCTCAGCATCTGTGCGAGAAGTGCAAGGCGCTCGGCTATTACTGTCGACGAGTGCAATGACATCATCACCGGCACCACCACCACCAACCATCACCGCCATCACCGTCATCACCAACAGCATCATTTCGATCGGAATTTAAATTCAGTGATTTTTTGATTTTTTGATTTTTTGATTTTTTGATTTTTGGTTTTCTGATTCCAAGATGGGGAGGCAGGTGGAGGGGAGGGAGAACGTGGGAGAGATCCATGAACGAGGGGTGGAATCTGTCTCATTTCACGTCTTGTGCTTCGCACATGTGCTCTCTCTCTCTCGTGCGGTCCGCTGCGCTGCGCTCCTCTCTTCTCCTCTTCTCTCCTCTGCACCTGCTAAACTTTCAATCTTTTTCAACATCCGGGACCTATTTAGTGTTATGATTTTATTGTTGTTGTTGTTGTTTCGTTTCTCTTTACAGTGTGGACTTGACTTGATAATTATGTGTGTATTTTAGCTCCGTCAACGTTTATTTAATCTATAGATCGAATTTTATTATACATATTTGGAGATTATTATCAAATTGATTTTATTGATATTACTATTTAGGTGTTCTTTTTGTATAGTTTGCTGAATTTGCCACCAGGTTTTTTGAATATACTTTTACGTGTTATTTACTAGTATTATTATTATTATTATTATTATTAATTATTATTATTATTTCCTTTCTCGCTTTTGTTTCCTCTCCCTAAAGGTCACGAAATGTTATTTATATTTTGGTACATCTTTTTTGACATGTACTTTGGTTTTCTTTCTCTTTTTTTGGGAGCTGGAAAATAATTGTCCGCATAATAATTGCTCATTTTCAAATACATTCTAGAATACTCTATGCCAGCGGTTCTCAAACTTTTTTCGCCGCGGCACGCTAAAAAAATTTCGCGCTACAGCTACCCTTAATACTTAGGAAAAGAAGAAAAAACCGTGCACATTTAATGCTCAGTTGTCTTTAGTGCGATGAATCAAACTGTTTGGATGAATTTTTCATGTACGCGGAGAAAGTGACCATTATAAAACTTACATAGAAGTGCGTTAAGGAAATTTTACCCAATTATGCCATTTTCTTGATTATTGCCGCGGCACCCACCACCCAGTTTGAGAAGCGCTGCTCTATGCGAAATTGGAAGAGACGCAAGCTCAAATCGCTTTGAATTTTTCTTTATTTTTTTCTTTCCTTCTTTCTTTCTTTCTTTCTTTCTTTCTTTTTCCTATTTATATACCGTGTATAGATTTTAATTCAAGTTTTAAAAATATCCATTTTTTTCTTTTGTTTTTGGAATTTAATTATTTATTTATTTATTTATATTAATTTTTTGGAGATTAACCAGCAGATTAAAGAGCTGTTTTAACTCCTTGTTCGAACAAGTGAGCACCAAATAAGGAGTGGAGCGGAGCATCTGCTGCTAACTTTAGATTTTCACTATTTTTAGCGCAGCGCGCACATCACTGGCACTGATGCGAGCGCAAAACAATTTTTTCCATACCAAAATTCAAGCTTGGGTAACGACATTTCTCGAGCTAATTTACATTTTTTTATTCTCAATTTAAAAAAAAATAAAAATAATAAAATAAAAACAAAAACCTATTTCTACTTTTCATCAATTTCATTTCCGATGACTGCCGAAATGATAGATGTTTGCTCTTCGTTAAATAAATGGGTCGATAAACTGTTTGAAAACAAATCGTTTCGAATTAGTGGTCTAAAATAGTCGCAACTCGAGTACTCGACAAATGCAATTTAATTTCGCACTCTGGTGATAAACTCGCGTACCAAACAAAGAGTTGCCATGGCTACCATGTTATGACTATAATGGCTGCCACGTTCTTCCTGGCAGCTGGCATGACAGATTCGTTGCGATTAATTTCTTTTCATTTTTCATACTATTCCTTATAAAATTATTCCAGAATGGCAAACACCGCGGGAATCGATGACAGCATGGCGGCGATCGCTGCCCACAGCACGTATGATGAATATTTGTCGTCGCAAGTGACGGCATTGGACTTAAGTTATCTCGAAGTGAAAGCGCTTTTGTTTGCTCGAATATTCAGCAAAAATGTTTCATTTTCACGCACGTCTTTTAGGACGAAGATATTGCCAGGCAGTTGGTCGAATTGGGATACAGGGGTGCGGGAGATATCGTTAAGCGAGGCGATTTTGAAAGTAAAAAGAAATTTGCAAATCTCACCAGGGATTCAATTCGGGCTCAGAAAAAGTGCGAAAAACTGAACATTTTAACAAGTTAACGTTTTCAGTTTTTAAAAAAAAAAAAAAAAAAATTCCATTCATTCAGGAGTTTGTTTTCCGTCGGTAAATTTTTCACCGACCCTCTTCTCGTGTGTTTGGCGGAACGTGAAGAAGCAAATCGAAATGGCAAACTTTGCGTGAGTTTGATCAATGCGCCGCCATTTTGAAAAGTGCTTTTGATTCGTTTTTCAGACCGTGATTTTCGTCAGGGACAAAAACAGTAAAAATCAAGAGATATCTGGGTACATCGACTACGCTCACCGACTGGCGAACGAGGATTTCGAGCCGTATTTCTCGCAAAAGAAGAAAATTTTACCCAGGCCTTCTGATCTAAGGTGATAACGGTCATCTAGTGTCGAAATACGGAAGTAATGACTTGTGTGTAGTTATTTCAACTGGGAGTCGCAAGTTGTTTATGGGAAGCCGAGCGCGAATTATGAAATGGTTTCGACCGATGTGACCAGTTTATTTTTCCGGAATAGACTGGACAGGAAAATTTTAGACGTCGACCCCAGGGTAATTGGAAATTGAAATTAAAGGTTTACTCACAATTTGAATCTGAATTTGAATTTGAATTTCCAGTCTTCGAGTCCTGGTGACAGTTCGGTGCGAACCGTTCTTAGTTCACCAAACTACATCCAGTTGGCGCTGTACGATCATATCACCAGGCGCCGGTTATAAAAATGGACGAAAATCTGCTATCGGTCATCTGAAAGAAATAAAGAATGATTAGAATCCAACGTTGACATTGCTCGGAAAACAAAGCCGTTCTCAATGTCACCCGTCATGCAAAAAAAGCAAGTTGGATGTGACTGACGTCATTTCAATATTCAATTTCATTATCCACAAATCTACGTCGACTTTTCAGGAGCATTCAAAATTAATCGATTAAAAACAAATAAAATGTCTATGAATTACTTGTCGCGTGATGTTTGGTGTATTCGGCGTGACGAAAAGAAGCTGGAAATCGTTTTTGACGAGCCACGAGTCCCGACAAGTCCATTGCCGGTCGACATTTTGCTGTCTCGAACCAGGTGGCGACATCTTGCGACAATAATGGCAACAATGAGAGTTAATTGCATCATTAAATCTTTTTATTTCCGTTAAAACTTTAAAACCAATGATTAAAATTAGAAATGCCCAGGAAAAAAATCAATATATACATGTAAACGTGTTTTCCAAAAATGTCAAAAAATCAGTCGACATAATTATTTAAGTGAATTATAATAATCGGCCAGCACTTTCCACGCTTTCGGCGACATGAACCCGTTGGGCGGTTCTTGTCCACCGCGTGCCAACGCCCTCATTCTGGTCCCGGAGATGAATTCGAAATCGGCCTTTTTAGCTGGATCAAAAAACTGCATCGATTTCGACACTTTATTGTACGCGGCAACTTTGAATGGCAGAATCTCCAACTGAGCTAAACCGGGCGCCATTGTCAAAACCTAAGAAAGAAAATCAATTAAAATCAATTAAAATCAATTAAAATCAATTAAAAGAAATAATTTTTTTGCAATTACTTTTCCGCCATGCGTCGGGTCGTAGAGGTCTTTCTTGGTGTCCGGGTGCGGTATGCCCGCAGGATCACGACCGACGATGTAGAAATGAGCGCCGGTAGCCATGCGCGCCTTGGCGTGCCACTGGACCTCCGTGGGTCCGGCGTACATCATGGGCGACGGGAATATGGCGAGAACCGTCGAAGCAGGGTCCAGCACCGCCTCGTCCAGCACCGCTTTGTGTTGTTCGATGCGCACGTTCAACGGCACGTCGTCGTCTTTCGTCCAACCACCTAAAAAGTATTGGACAAACAATTATTCAAATGTTGTTTGAAAATTTCAATTTCAAATTTCAATTCGAATTCAATCGTACCCAAAGGATGCAAGAGCAAAACGGGTTTCTTGTAGCCGCGCTCCAATAGACGCTGACGAGTATCGCGCATGAGCAAAGCGTGACCGTTGTGCACGGGGTTGCGCAATTGGAATACAAATACCACGTCGGCTTCTAGTTGGCGGAACCGTGCGCGAAGTTCGGTCGGCGTCAATCTGTACTGATCGAGTCCGTCGTTCCAACGAATCCGGTCGAGAACTTCCAACTCGCCGCCGACCAACCAATCGCCACTTTCGTAAATCATCTGTTTTGAAGGAATTGAATTAAATTAAAATAAATTAAATTAAATCAAATTAATCAATCAATCAATCGATTACTTTAACGTAAGGATGGCCCACGTTGCTGGTGCCGAACTGTCGCGAACAGCGCTCCTCTTTGCGATGTTCGTAGAACTCGGGATTGCGCAGGATCGCTCGCGGTTTGCCCTTGTAGAGCAAGGTGAAGGCCGAGCTTCCTTCGAGTCTTTCTTTGTCCTCGGTGCTCACGGGCAGCACGATCGGGATGGATTGATTGCACACGCCGCCGTCCAAAAGGCAGTCAAAGTGAAGACATTGAAGATATTCTTTTTCGCGCATGAATCCCAGCAGAGGGGTCGCCCAGCCTTCGCTTAGAACTTGCACCCATTGAAGATCCAACTAGATATTGCACACAAAAAAATAAAATCCCGTCGATTAAAATCCGAAATGCGACATTACGGTGTTGATTTCGACGGATGGTAAGCTGTTTGCTTCTTTTTTGGCAGACGCCATACGATTTTCGGAGACGAACAGTTCCTTACCAATTTCGACAGCAGATAATGGAACAATTCCCTGAAATAATTCAATTTGTTTGTCAATTGGATTTTTTTTTTTTTTTTTTTTTTTTAAATTTTTTTTCAATTACGTTTTCTTGTAGGAGTTCCACTATTTTCTGAACACACTCATTCACGGTCACTTCACCGGCTTTTAAAACCACTTCGGGGTTTTGCGGTTTTTCGTACACTTGATCGATTCCAGTAAAACCTAATCGAATGAAATATTAGATTTTTAATTTTGTCAAATACAATCTTGTTTTTGTTACCTTTAATTAATCCAGCTCTGGCCTTTTTGTACAATCCCTTCACGTCACGAGTTTCGCATACTTGTAGAGGAGTATCGACGAAACATTCTAAAAACTTCAAACCGTCGTTATTATGAATTTCACGCGCGAGATCACGATCCTAGAAATTAAAATTTTTATATAATAAAAAATATTTTTTTTGTGGTTTTGTTTACTTTTATATAAGGACTGACGAAACTACAAAGTGCAACAACACCGCTATCAGCGAACAATTTCGCAACTTCGGCGACTCTTCGGATATTTTCCTCACGATCTTCGGGCGAAAATCCCAAATCTTTATTCAACCCAACCCGAACGTTATCGCCGTCAATCCCGTACGCGGGAATTCCACGGGAACACAAATATTCCTCCAAACCGAACGAAATTGTCGTTTTCCCAGCACCAGACAAACCTGCAAAAAAAATTAAATAAACAAATAAACAAATCAATCAATCAATCAATCAATCAATCAATCAATCACGCACGTAAACATTTAATTTGAACAAACAAAACGCACCTGTGAACCAAATGGTGCAGCCGCGAAATCCGTCTCGTTGGCCGAGAATTCGACCTCTCTTGTGCCGGGACACATGGTGGGATTGCAGCGTCACATTCGTCGCCTTCGTCAGCCCCTTGAAAAATACAAACAAACAAAAATTTTAAAAATATAAAAATTGTAAAAAAAAACGTCCCTACTAATTCCTCGTAATTTGAATTAGCTCGAGCGCCGTTAGCCGCTCTCAAACACCACATTTGTATTTCTAACAACAAACTTAGCCATAACCATGGAGACAAAAAATAAATAAATAAATAAATCGATGAAAAAGAAACAAAAAAATTGTTTCGTTTTGATTTTTGTTTTTTGTTTATAAATAGATGCGAGTAAAGCGAAACCTGTTGGAGCGACGGAATCGGCATCGGAGACTTGGAATTGGCCATCGGTTTGTTTGGAAACTAAAGCGGGAACTGAATTCCCGTCGAATCTCATCTTTCGAGGAAAACTTTGGCTTAAAACATCCTTGACCCAAATTGATATTCGATCGTCCAATGAGGATACAACTAATTTATTTACAGGAAGTTTTATCATTTTCATCTGTCTCTTCTCGACTTTCAGTTCGATTTTGTCAGGTGACGTCGCATCGACGAGTTCAACCTGATTGGTTATCGTTTTGCATTTATTTATAACTTGTGCATAAATTCACTCTTAATTTCTCATTGCGTCAACTCAAGGCTGAAACACTTACAAATTTCATATCTAGTGTGCTTGTGTGTCGGAATTTTTTCCCCCTCACTTGGTCTTCGAGGAAGAGCCAACAGATCCTGGTTGGCACACATTTATCACTCGACGATGATGTAATCAAATTTTGATGTCTTTTGTGCGTTAGGTTTAACTGTTTTTTCATAAATGTATTTTTGTTTTTATTCATCATGTGGTAAAAAATGTGCAAAATCTTGTAAAAGATAACTTAACCTTGAGATAAAGTTAATTTGTTTTATATCATCGTTATGTAATAGTTAGTTTGGTTATCTTGTCCCGCTTAATCTAATGAATAACGCATTTTGGGTGCGAGTTTCAAGTTGTTTGTGTTGTTTCATTCTTGACCCGATGCGGTCATGATTTTTACAACAAAAAAAAATTTTTTTTTTTTTTTTTTGTTTTTTTAGTTTGATGAATCTAGGCCACCGTGGCTAAATATTTGCAAAAGGAAACAATTTTTTTTTTTTTTTTTTAGTAATGTATTTGCTGTTTGGAAAAATGTTTTTATACACCATCGCATTTTCCTGGTTGCTAGGCAACCGTGTGGAATCGTTGGGTGTCATGGCGAGAAGTAAAACAATCGACTCATTAAGAGTTGATTTCTGATAAAATGTACTTTCAGATAAACAAAATCATTTTTATAAACCAAAAATGCAATAAAATAAATAAATACATAGAAAAAAAGACATTAAAAGTATTTTGAATGATAAAAAGTGTGTAATTTTTTTCTAGTTTCGTTACATTTTCTCGTTCCGAAAATACATTTTTGTTTCATAATAAAATGATTATTTTTGTCATTTGAAGCTGCACATTTATCTCGCGTTAGGTTTGCTAAATGTAATGACCGTTAGTCAACAAACTCGCTTACCGTTTTGACTTTTTTCTTTTCCGTATTCTCTTCACGTTCTATTATATCCATATTTAATGTATCGTTTGTAAATTAGAGATATTTCGTGCGTGGGAAGATTAAAACGAGGGAGTATTCGCGTCTACACCGCAAGAACATGATAACAAACCAACCGGCAGCCCGTTCCTTATCCCGACCAACTTAGCGCCATCTAACGACTAAATTCATAAACTCAACCTAATTTTGCGAGAACTAAATCTGGCGATTACCATTTCTATTAATAAGTGTTAAGCACCAGCCTGAATTTAGAAATTCTAAGAATAAATTTGCATTGGATTTATTTCGTTGTTAAAAAAAAAAGAAATTGAAAAGAAATTGAATAAAATAAAATAAAAAGTGAAAAATAAATCGAATCACTTTTCCCATAAATTGAGAGATTTTTACTTACAAAATTCGTGAGGGTTTCTTCTCCGTATTCGTGTTCGTCAATGTCAGTCATTTTGTCCGTAACCTCGGACTAAAAAGTAAAAAAAAATTGAACATTTTTGTTAAAAATCGAAAAAACATGTCAAACTTACAATCGTGAACCAAAGGTAGTTTACTTTAACTTCAACTGTGACCTAAGACGAATAAACACAAAGGTCCGTATAAATGACTAAGAAAAAGATAACTTAATCAAGAAACCAACAGGGGGCCAAACTTATCTTAAGGTATTTTGGTGACTTGTCAACTGAAATTTCAAATATCCCCAACAGAGATCAAATCACGTTGCATTTGATTTGATTTGATTTGATTTGATTGAAATTCAGTCACGAATTCCTTCTATTTCAAACTGTTTTATTCAAACTAAACGATACAAACATCAAATTTGTATATTAGCACAATCGAGCTGGCATTTCTAGTCCTTTGAGG
>JAQIXU010000616.1:0-28255 GCA_034701245.1 Strigamia transsilvanica | reverse complement strand
ATATTGAATTTGATTTTGAAAGAGAACTTTGCCGGTTCTGATGCAACAGTGCCAGCATCGCAATCGTACAATAATTTGTGAAAATATCAAAGTTTGTTTTGTTTAATAAAATTGGGTTATCAAGATTTTGTTGTTCAAAACGTATTAGGATATAATTTGCAAAGTGCAAAGGGGGCCCCGAGATTTTTAAGGGCCTCTACATGAATTAATCCGGCACTGGACGCTGTGATACCAAGGCAGAGTACGACATGTAACATGTCACAAGTTACTTGTCTCAGGGTGCGATCTAGTCTGTAGTGTAAGCTGTGGGGTCCTTACAGTGGGCGATAATTTTTGAGATGAGAAGCAAATTTTGCTTTTTGTATAACTTTTTTAATTTTATAGTGAATATCTTAATTTTGTAAACATAAGTTATTTAGTTATCCCTTAATTTATTGCTAAAGTTTGTGCTAAATAAATACATTGTATCTCGCCTTTATTGATGTTATTTTTTTTCCCATAAAAAAAGTGAAGGCGGTCGAATACTTTTGGTGTTGGGCTTGTACGTAAAAGGAAGAAGGCGAGTAGTGACTTGTCCTTTTACAAATTGAACGCACTTAAATACAGAAATCTTAGCAAAATTTTCTCGAGGGCCCCTCGCAAATTAAAAAAGCTTGGATGTAATTTTCTTTCAATATCAAATCAATATTCTTATAATCTGTTGGTCACGGGGCCCCTAAAACACATGTGGCCTGTAGGCCTGTGCTTGCTCTCCCTATTTGGTAATCTGGCACTGTCAACTGGATAACAGCCTGCACCTAGTATCTTGATGTCAAATTCAAACACTAAATTCCATTTTTTTAACACGAAAACGCAAGAGTCTAAAATTGTTTATTGGCAATAAATTATTGCACACTACTATAGTAAATTATGTCATTACTGTTATTATTTCTTAAAATCACATATTTGTTGTGTTCAGACGGGAATTTTTTAGTTTGATTTCGGCATTAAGATATCGGGTTATTGTGGATAATAATTTGCAAATATTCCTGTAATTTAAAAAGATTTGAAAAAATAAACATATCTTACCTCCAAGTAACATCTGAAAAATTTAAAAACATGAGAATGTAATTTTATACATTTTGTAGGGACCAAAGTTGTACATGGTAATTCGCAGCTCACGGCACAAGATATCCAATACAGACTACAAGCAATGAAGGTTGAATGTATTATTACAACAGCAAATCGTGCAGAAGCAGTTGATTCAGTTAAGTTACGGTCAGACATGGGTCCTTTATTGAAGTCCCAAACACATACCACTTTCAATAAGACCTGACAAATTAATAATTTTTGTGAGTAAAAAACTAACTGCGAAATTTACTATACTTTTCCTCCTTCCAGGATGTTATTTGCCAGGAATTGAGTTAATGATTTAATACTTTTCAGATCGCATCAGCGTGTCCTTCATTAACCACTAAAATTGTTGTGGATCCAGAAAAGATGAACAGGTATAAGAAAAGCCACCTAAAGTACTTTTTCACACTTAAAAAAATAAATATTGTCCTTAGATCTGGTTGGTTAAGCTACTTGGATAACTACACCAATGCATCTGAAGAACATGAAGTAATTTTGTTATTTCAGATATTGTGAATAATTCTGTATGTCAGTCACAATGCCTGGCAATGCACTATTACTTGAGGCGTTGACACTACAGAACCAGGGCCGCCTAAAAGTTAATTTTGGTCTTTATTTTCAGTGTGTAAATAGTAAAGGCTCAGATCCATACCAAGTTTATTTCACAAGTGGAACTACAAGTTTACCCAAATGTGTTTTGCATTCTCACAGTGGATTTTGTCTTGGTTTCCTTTGCTCATCAAAGTTTGTATGTCAACAAAAAAATTGAACGTAATTAATAAACTACATAAATAATTGCAGAGAATTTCTCAAATTGGATAGAAGAGTTGTATTTTGGAACATGGCTGATACTGGATGGGCAAAATCTATGTGGAGTTGCGTATCAATACCTTGGCTATCAGGAGCAACAGTTTTTGTGCATGAAATGCCTCAATTTAATCCAAAACAGACAATTGAAGTATTTCAAATTTCTTTTGACTATAGAAACCAATAAGTACTTTCATGAGTACTTGCCATATCGCTTTAAAAAATAATCGCACTACTTACGCAGTGCTGGATTTACCATCAGACACACTAGGCACACAGGGGCGGTAGATTCCTCTGGGCAGCTAAGGTTTGTAACAATGGTGCCCAGTAGTCAGGGCCGGCTCAAGATAGAATCGAGGGTGCATTATTATGCCCAAATTTCCCAGACTAGTCAAAACAATAGCTGCGTTCAATCTTGATAAGTCAAAACGACTTATACTTAAGTGACTTATCCAGAGGACGGAAGTGACGAAAATTACGTCACATTTTGAGTAAGTAAAGTCACTTAAGTGACTTTCAGATAAGTAAGTGGCAACTTACTTTTCCTCCTTTTATAAGTCACTTACACGTGGGTGCGCATGCGCATTGAGACTTCAACAAAGCAACAGCAGTAACAGCGGCAGCCATTACTTAATTAACCCAACTTGCCCGTTGACTTCTTGCTATGTCGATGCCGTTACACTACTGGAGTGCCTAGCGGTGGCGAATGTCTAAATCCACACTGTCAGAGAGGGATTTATGGTCTGTGGAGCCCTTCTTGCAGCCCTTTTAGGGGCCCTGTTTGAAGAAAAAATGGCAAAAAAATATTTATTTTAAAATTTCTTTCTGAGATAAAAATTTCTTTTTGGCTTTTGGGGGGCCCTCCGCAACTGTTTGGGGCCCTTCTCCTGCGAGAACCTATAAATCCACTCCTGCACACTTTACTTACAATCAAAAGCTTGCTTTAACGATTGCTCGTATTTTGACATATAAAATAACATTTAATGCATCTTAAAAATCTTAAAAAACCAAATGTTTTTGTATGTAGATCTTGCAGAAATATCCCATACAAAGACTGTGCGCTCCTCCCACCGTATACAGAATGCTCTTAGCACAAGAAATACCAAAATTCAACAAATTAGAATTATGTATCTCTGGAGGCGAAGCATTGGTAAACTATTATATCTATATTATTAAATAATCAATTAATAATAACAACAAAACAGCAAGAAGAAGTAAGCAGGCAGTGGAAACAAAAAACCAATATTCACATACTAGAGGCGTATGGTCAAACAGAAACCCCAATTCTCATCTACAATAATACCATGGATGGACACATTAAGATGGGATCTATGGGTAGAGCAAACCCGGCTGTTAAACTTGCTCTGCTGGATGGTGATGGAAAAGATGTACCACAAGGAGAGGTTGGTCAGATAGCTGTCAAAGTCAAACCAGATTGGCCATTAGGTGTATTCAAAGGATATGAGGTAATTCACTGATGGATTTGAAGGAGCTTTTCTATTGTTTATTGCACAGTTATTGATTTTTTTAAAAGGGGAATCCAGAAAAAACAAGCGAAGTGTTTGTTGGAGACTATTATTTGACTGGTGATCACGCTTACGTGGATGCTGATGGTTATTACTGGTTCAAGGGAAGAAAGGATGATATCATCACTTCATCAGCGTAAAAATTTGAATTAGCTGAAATTCAGGGGTTCCCAATTTTTTTTGCTTGCAACCAAAAATTTTTTAAACAAATTTTTCTGGTGACCCAACTTGTGGTTTTGGTTGAGGTACACATTGCAAAGACATTTACTGACGTCTTTGCGGCCTGTTTTGCTCCATTTTAATGTTCAAAAGCAGAATTTTCTGTGACTTGTTGCGAATCTGGGGTTGGGAATCCCTGAGCTAAATAATTGCCCAGAAAATATTAGGAGGAATCAGAAAAGTGCAGAAACAATGCTTAAGTACCCAGACTCTAGTACACATGTGGGGTCGCTGAGAGCAGGTTCTGACTGACCAACTAAAAACACGCTCTTAGTGACATTCGCACGTTTAAGATTCCTCCCTTTTCACGGCATAATTGTACATGATTGCAGATATCGAATTGGGCCTGTGGAAGTTGAAAATGCTTTACAACAGCATCCTGATGTTCTCGAGTCAGCAGCTATCGGGGTGCCAGACTACGAGCGCACGCAGGTAACATCACCTGTAAAAATATTAAAATTGCCAAACCAAAATTATATTTACAAATTTAAACAATTTACCAATTTCTAAGTAGCGGAGAATTGCAAATGGCGACGATTTAAAATGATCGCCATTTGCAACATAAGTACACTCATACCTCGTTATACAGCTTTTCGCCTTAACGGCCTTGCGCAATTATGGCTAAATTTCGATTTACGGCCTAACATTTTCGATATACGGCCAAAAAGTCGGGAAATACGGCATTTCGCTTTGCGGCCGACTTTCCAGGAACGTATCCTGGCCGTAAAGCGAGGTATGGGTGTAGTGGATTTTCATTTGTAGCGTAAGGTTTGCTAGAGTTAAGAGTTTTCCATTACAGTTACAGGCGTAACGGGGGTTTTCTTAACGGAAAAGTACATTTCCCTAAATTTTGCATAATTTAAACCAGATTTAAAAGTTAAAAATGCAATAATTTTTTTTTTTACAGATTGTAAAGGCATTTGTTATCCTCAGAGATTCTGGTAAGAAGAAAGATCCAGAGAAATTGAAAAGAGAATTACAAGAACATGTTAAAAAGACAACTGCACCTTATAAGTACCCTAGACAGGTACACATACACAATCTTTACTTTACCATTCCATTTATTCCATTTTATTTCAGATCGAATTTATCGACGCTCTGCCTAAAACTTTAAGTCAGAAAATCAAGAGAGCCGAATTACGTGCAGCCGAAGAGAAGAAACTCAAAACTAATCCCGTACAAAAAAAATAATTTAATACTTTCAACGACATTCACAAGATTGCATATGATTACAAACGTTGAATATCCCCCTCCCCCCAACCCCCTTTAACACAATTTAAGAAAAAACAAAAAAATCAATTTCAACTGTTTAAATATGTTTTCCTTCATTATAACTCGACATGAAATTCTTTATCTTTTTTTTTGTACGTAAAATATATATATATATATATATAAAATGAAATGAAAATCCAATTTCATCAAATTTCACCAGTTAATTTGTTTTCCCTTCACTTTCCTACCATTCGATTATCTAAAGTCTACGAATCACAATAAATCACTACTGCATGGTCTACAATACAAAACAAATGCATCTCTCCTCGTTTCCCCAAACAGTAGAAGCAACAATCAGCAGTTCAATATCCACAAAACAAAAAATTTAAAATAAAAATAAAAAAAAATAATTTTTTTCTCAACAATTTCACCCTTTACTTTGCCACACAAAACACGAGAAAAACACTGGACTAGTAGTGGAGAAAGGCAGGCGCGTCATCACATAAAAAAAAACCCTATTTTCAAACCTACAAAATATCAAGCGCATAATGAACGGATTTTTTTCCATCAATTTCAATCACTTTCCTCGTTCCTATTCTCTTTATGTTGAACGTTTTGATTCGTTTGGTCGTTTTCGTACTCGACGAAATCGTCGAAAAGGCTCGGCCAAGCCTCGGTGTCGTCGTACATGCTCAAATCGTCTTTGACCGCGTCGCAAAAATTGAGGAACATGTTCCACGTGTCGCGCGGGATGCCGCGCACGTTGGGATGTTTCTCGAGGAAGGCGAGCCAGCGCGACAAGACCACGGGCTCCCGATGAGAGAACACGAGTTTCCACAGGCAAATCGCCATCTCCGACGGCAAGATGCGCTGACCGTTCTCCGAGTCCAGGCCGAACTTGAAGGTAAATCGATAAAGATCTTTGAAATTCTCCGCGTCCTGCGCCTCCTGCACGAGCTCCGGCAACCTGTTCTGAATGCCCTTGATCGAATCGACTTTGAGCGTTTTGCAGCCGGTCACGAACTCCAGTCTGGTGAACTTGCACATGGTTTCCGCACTGAACTTCCACGCTAGCAAGAGGACTTTGAATTCTTCCGGTTTGACCTCCAAGTCGCGGCAAAGTCGTTCGATTCCTTCGGATAAAATGGCGTCCTCCAGCCCGTCCTTGTACTGCTCGAACAAAGTGATGATTTTCGGTTCGGACACGGATTCATTGCGCCCTTGGCTCGATCGCTTGCTGTCGCCGCTGCCGCTGAGGATTGGAGGAATTCGTGGGTAGAACATTCGCTTCTCGCTGTTTTGGTGGTTGGTTCTGTTTCCGTTGTTGCTGTTGTTGCTGATGTCGCCGTGGCCGCCGAAGAGACGACTTTCGGGCAGGTGTGCGTTTTGTTGCGCCGGCGCCGAAGTCAAGTCGACTTTGTCGGTGTCGACGAAATGTGATTCGGGTACGTTGCCGCCATTTTCCTTGTGATCTTTACAGCACGCGAGGCAATTCCCCATTAGTCACAGCCACCTTCGTCTGTTTTTGTTCATTATCTGCAATTAAATTGTAACGAAAATTACATTTTTATTGACAAAAATTGGTTTTTTTAATCTGTTACTTGCTACCAATCAGATAAACTGATTAAAAAATGTATGTATTCGCCTAGAAAATAGATTTTTATAGAAATTAATAGCGAATTTGACATTAAACTCACTGTTTGCTCATAATATACGCAGTTTTGGATCTTTCAACATTCTTCAAATTACATGACGTCATGTACGAGTCAACTGCGAGAGAGAAAAAATACTGGTTAAGTAAATATTTGCATTAATTTTCGGTAGATTAGATTAGGAAATGAGCGAGGACAACGAGTAAAAAGATGTTTGTGGCGATAAATAGCCGGTTGGTCGGCAGTATTTTGTTGCATTGGATTATATTTGACGATGAAATGTTAGTTTTAAGGGTAAAGTAGGTTAATCTTGAGTTATTTTTAACCCTTTCGAGTCAAAGCTGTTTGAATAAACCTATTTTGAATTTCTCACCTCACGCTAAATACGAGCGAGTACTGCCAACGCACGACGCTGATTGATAAATTTAAACAAAAAATGATTTTATACTGTTCATGTACATCTTATCGCCGTTATGTTTCACGTGAGGATTCAATTCCTTTATCACGAATTTGATTGAAAAGTGCCGACCGTGGAGCCCATCGTCGACAATTTAGTCGGAACCATGCAGATAGATCATGTGGCTAGCCGAAGACCTAACCTTCACTAACATTAAAATCGAAATATATTTTTGTTAAATGAGATATTTTGGTAGAGGATTAAAATTTAAATCGAATAACGTGTTTAATTCTATGTTTATATAACCGATTAATAAAATTTATAAAAAAAAAATCATTTTGTATCGGTCTATCGCTAGACTGAACCCATCGAGAATCATGGCGGCTTATAGAAACGATTCAATTCCGTAACAAGAGCCAATAAAACCGTCATAATTTTAACTCAAAAAATACTTTTATTCCTGCATCATCAATTATCTCACTCTATATTGAAAATTCCTACAAATTCCCTCGTCAGTACCATTTCAAATTACCTACTTTACAAACCAAGACTTTTAAAAGCATCAAACTAGAAATAAAATGTAACTTTATTACAAAAAAAAGAGAAATTCTGCAATGAAACACCGTGCATAGTATGACAAATCATTACAGCACTTCGTGTCCAACTAAATTCAATAATATTAATAATAATAAAAAAGAAAAAAAAATAAAGAAAACAAAAATCATGGACACACTGAATAGACAAAGCAGTTAATGTGCGTAGTTCGGGCTTTGTAAACAAATATTGTACAACGAAATGGAATGGGGAGAAAACGATAAGAAAAAACAAATGAATAAATTTCCAGAAACATCTAATTTATTGCCTTAATTTATCTCTCCTTATTCTCTTTAGGCCACTTGTCTTTAACAGTGTCATCTCGCGTCCCATTCTCATCGTTCATTTTAGTTCGACGTTCTTTTTCCGCCGACCGTGGCGAACGTGACCGGTCGCGTCTTCGTTCGCGACTTCCGTTTCTTCGCTGCCTGTCTCTGGATCGGGATCTCCGTGCCGATCTGTTTCCGCCGCGCTTCGACGCGGATCGGGACCGGGAACGCGAACGTCGAGTACGAGAAGTGGATCTCCCACGGCGGTCGCGGGATCGCGATCTAAAGAAAATAATAATAATTTTAGTCCAAAAAAACATCAAAAACAATTAAAATTTTACCTTCGATTGCGCCGTCGAGGACTACGACTGCGACTTCGACTACGCGAGCGACGAGTTCGGATCCTCTCCCGGGTTTCGGGATCATCCGATCGCTCTCTCCCTTCTCTAGCCCCTCCACCACCGCCGGCACCGCCTCCGCCAACACCTCCTCCTCTTCGTTCATCGCCTCGTTCGCTACGTTCTCGATCACGCTCGACCCTCTGTTTTTCTCGACGTTCGTTCACAGATTTCTATAAAAATTTAATAAAATTTTTTTTAAAAAAAACATAATAAATAAAAAATAATTATTTTAATTTAACCTTTAAATCTTCCAGCTTTTCCCGAATTTTAATAAACCCAAGATGTAATTTTCCTCCGAAATGATCGGCTAATCGCCTGTCGTTATCGTGAATTCCTAAATACGCCGAGCAAACTTCGCACACACGCAATTTCTGCTGCTGGTAACTCGAAGCGGGCATCGAATTTCTATATTCTTGCTGCAAAAAAAAAATAATCAAAATTAAAAAATTAAAAATATCCAACGGGAAAAAAATCCATTTCATACCTCGGCTTGTAATTTCTTTTTCCGAATTTCTTCCACTTCCTCCATAGCTTTCAACGACTCTTCCACATTTCCTTCCGCTCCGAGGTGTTCCGCTTTGGCTAATTTTTTCCCGATCTGCTCGGCCAATTCGTGAACTTTGTTCGCCTTGGCGGCAACTTCCGCGCTCAATTCCTCCTGGGTTTCGGCGAGTCTTCGTTTCGCCAACTCCGTCCTCCTATCACAATCGTATATGAATGCTTGAAGATGTTCCATCGCCTAAAACAAACAGATAAACAACCATCAGTCCACGGTGCACTAAATAATCCCTTTTCGATGCTGATTCTAAGATATTTCCATCAGTTTGCCCAATTACTGTTCGTATACTCACGTCTATATCGTAATAATAATCTTTCGCTGTGGATGCTTGCTCGTAATCGGCTCTTAAAGCAAGATCATGAATTTTGGGACATTCACCCAAATCCATTCGCTGGAAAACAAAATCAATTGTAAATTTTTCCAAATAATTGTTACAAATGCTGTATTTCCACAATTAAGAGCTGCGAAACGTACGCGGAGAATTTCCCGACTTTTGGCCGTAAATCGAAACTTAGCCATAATTACACAAGGCCGTTACTTCGGCTCTTATTCGCGGAAGTACGGTATCCTTCGAATTGGTTTGTACTTACTGTTGATGCTAAAATGTCGTGTGGGCAGCATCCTAGAAGGAAACTTTTGCACACTCTAGGATCAGTAAACTTCACTTTATACTTGTTGTTTTCTCCTAGAATTGTAACAGAAAAGAGATAATGAGTTTATCAACAATGACAACAGAATCAAACTTCAAAATCAATCCTGGATATTTCACTACATTTTAGTTTCCAAACAGAAAGTATTTTTTTTTTAAAGGAAAAAAAAAATGGAAAAACAAATATATAAAAATTTCTAATTTAATTCAATTTAAATTAATTTTTCTCATTTAAATTTTTAGTTAAAACAAGTTCAAAGGCCTCCACATTCTCCAGCAAGACTTTAAAAACAAAAACAAAAATTGAAAAATTGATCTCAAAAAACTAAAAAAATAAAATAATAAAATAAAAAAAATAAAAAATTTAGTTTTTTTTTCTTTCAAATATGGACGATTTTTTTTCGTTTATAAATCAATTCATGTTTAGTTTTTTTTTTCTTTTTCTTATTAAGAACTCACGTCCTGCTTTTTCTCACAACCTTTAACTTTTTCTATTTCTCGGGCCTGAAAAAATATAATATAAAAAAACAAGCAGCAACAAAATGATCTCATCATTCATCATCACCCTGAAGAAAGGCAGTAGATATATACAAAGTAAAAATGCTTGATATACACACGTGCTCAGCCATGCCGCCCTACGACAGACTCCTTTAACACATCCCTTTAATGTACAGTATACTTATTTGCATTTTGTACCCTAGAAACAAGAATTTGGTAATCAGTTAGGGATGATAACCCAACTTCAAGCAAAGGAATGGGGCAAAGAACACAAAATACTGAGTGGAATTTTTTTAAAAAAAACTTTCAAATTGGAGCTAATGTTGAGCGAATTAAACTAAAATCTACATAAACTCACGCCGCTTTAATACCCATTTCCTAACCCTGTATTTCTCCCGTCGTAAACAAAAGTGGACAAATTGTGTAGCTCGCACTCGTTGCGGGAAATTGCTTTGCAAAGATCCAATTTGCGCACAGAAACGCAGGAAATGGCGTCAATTTTGTTGCATTTAAGCAACCAACGCACCACGAGTCCAGGTTTCATCAAACATTTGTTTTCATTTGAATCTGGCAGAGGAGTACGTACAAAAATATAAAGATTACTACAGCCTGAACTGGTAAAGTGACTTGATACACAAATTTTAGACTTTTGGAATCTAGCATTTGAATTTGCCATCAAGATACCAGGCGCAGACTCGTAGACACTTGCTTCGTTTTTATAGCCAATCCTACTGTTATTTCGTTCCAAAAAAACAGCATTAAGCAAAATGGCGCTTAGCAAGAAGTCAATGGGCCCGTGTGGAAGTTGGATTGATGGGCGCTTTAGCAGAGCCGTAGCTAGGATTTTCGATACTTCGCGAGATATATAGTCACTAGGCGCATTCATAAAGTCATTTAAACTTGTTTAAATATTTTAAAACAGACTAAATGTCAAATTTAACGTGTAAAATATTACATTTAGACTAATTTAAAAAATATAAACAAGTTTAAATGACTTTATGAATGCGCCTACTATTTTCATCCTTCGATTGCTACGCCACTGCTAAACCATATACCGATGGCCTACTGTGCGTTTGGGTTCCCCATTAAAACCAATACATAGTTGGCGAGTCTAGAAAATAAAAACCTATAGTATGTTAGCACTTAAACTGCTGCATCCTGGATTAAATCAATCAAGTGTGGGAAAGTTCACCTGGGTCTATTATCCATTAATTACTCAACATTGCTCCAATTCACTCGTTTGTATTCTTTTCAGCATGCATTTTTTTTTTTAAATTTTTTTTTTTACATAAACAAATTTCCCATTAATAAAACAGTACCAAAATGAGTACTGATGTTATTTACATTATTTCAAACAAAAAAATACGTACTTAGAGAAAAGTAAACATTCGTTGCGCTTCGCTGGGCTTAAAATTCTATCGATGTCCTTTTTTATTTTGGTCTTTTTATTATTTTTAATAATAATAAACAAGTTAATCGACCAGAAGAAAAAATAAACAAAAATTTGGAAAAGGATTATAAAAAAAAAGTATACACTCATGTCTATATGAAATGATGCAACTCACGGCATTTTGGCCCCAGTACTGACTCTCAGTTTCTTAAATGGCTTGGGATTCACCAGTTTTACAATGAAGAAGCCTTTAAAATATCATGGGATTCGGATCAGCATTCGGTATTAATACATACTCCTTACACAAATTTTAAGGCAATTAGAACAACGAGCTAAACGTGTGCTATCGACAATCAATTTAACATTAAATTCAGTCGCGTGAAATTGCTGTCCAAACGTGCAGCGTTTTACAAATCTCAAAACAAATACATTGCGGACAGTTTGCGCACGACTACTTATAACTTCACTTACAATTTACCGCTGGGGTGGGCGCGATTGGTCAGTTTCGAGCGGGTGATGGCCACAAGTTTACAAGTCAGACTTATCCGTTTGCGCAAACTGCCCAATGTAGTGGATTTTCAAAAATTGCATCAGGGTATCGGTGATTCGACGTACACTACGATCATTTTCTACATATTTTCACCTAGACAATTTTGCCCAAAAATAAATAAATTATCCCCAACTTGGACCAGAAGTAATACAAATATTAATCACGCAACTAGGGTTTCGTTCCCGGAAAACCAGTCGAACATTAGTGGTCCCGATGGTACCAGCCGTGACACAAAGTTCTTTATCGTGACGGTTTTAGCCCAAAAATCGACTTTTTATAAGCCAATAATCGTGATTGCAAAGTTACATTGGTCTAAAATGTCAATTTTTAATCTAAAATGTCAATTTTTGGTCTAAAATGTCGATTTTTGATCTAAAATGTCGATTTTTGGTCTAAAATGCCAATTTTTAATCTAAAATGCCAATTTTTAATCTAAAATGTCAATTTTTGATTTAAAAACGGCGATTTTTGATCCAAAACTTCAATTTTTTAGTACCGAGTGTACAGATTTCCGGGAATTACCGGACTTTTTTGTCCCAATTAAAAAAATCCAAAATCCCAAGAAAAAAAGAAACCCTATATGCAACTAAAACAGATGTGACACTTGACATTCGTGACACCCTGACTGTTTTCGCTAATTTTATACAGCAGACTACGCTAACTAGCTTTCATCGCTATTTCTACCCTATTTCTGCTCATTTTTCATTGTCTTTACTTCTGGCCAGGCTATTTCTTTTCTTCTCCCAAGACTTAGATATAAAACCGACTTATGTTTCAAGAAAAATCACCAATCCAAAAGACAATTTCAGATCCTGATGGCCTGATTAAAAACCCATGGCTTCGATCTCTCGAACATTATTTAAATATATTAAACAAGACATGAAAAGAATGCTTAGCATTGCCTTCATCTCTCCAGCAATCAATGAACTTGCGCAAGAGCGGAAAGGTTGACAGGTCAAACTATTTATATTTAGCACAACTGGTCAACTGTATTTATAGGCTATTTTTCCCTGCCAAGGAAATTAATTGCCATCGTCGCTTTGTTAACTGATCCAAACAGTGGCAAACTATCGGGTTGGTTAGGCTATTTTTAATTTCGGTCTAAGATTCCCTCGGACTTATTAAATTACAGACCGCAAAATCTAATAAGATTCAGCTTTAGTAGACGTAAAAACATTGCTTCATAATGAAACAGATTTGGGAAAAGCTGTTTGGGGAACATTAAATTCAACTAATTTTTACAAAATGGTCTTCATTACATTTAAATGGTGGTAATAATCAAAGAAAACTAGCGTTTTAACTGTCTAAGAGACTTTTGTTTGTCGACTTTGGTCCACATTTTCATGAGAAAATGTTGTTGAAAAACCATAAAAATCGACGCTTTATAAATACCAGATATTGACACGTGTACAGCTGGCTGTAAATATCCCTTATTTGGAATTAATTTTCGAAACACAAGTCGATTTCAGAGCTAATTTCATGAATTTATCTTTTTTTTTTTTTAAAAAAAAACAAAAAAATAATCAAAAAATTATAATAATATCTACAAATTGAATTATATTTCATTGCACGTTGGTTAGTTGTAAAAATTTGTAATTTAAAATAAAAATAATTTTATTTTTATTTAAATAATTTAAATAATTCTAACCAATGTGCATTCAAATGTTCATACGTTACCATGTGTTGCGAATTCCTTTCTTTGCTCCATCGTAAAGATAAAAAGCATTTTAGGTCGTAATGTCTGAAACACCGATACTCTTTGCAAAAATAACATTCAGTGAATTTAAAACGAAGATCAATATTATTAAGACGAAATATTTTTTCTTCTTCTTTTCCTAACTTACCACAAACCTGATTTCAATTTCCTACATTTGGACTTACAATTTCACCGCAACAAATTCCAAGAGAAAAAATCGCTTAAAAAGAATATGTGCGAGGAAATATTTAATCTTTCCGAAATATAATTTTCAAACGATTTTTCAAGTTGTTTTTTTTCTTATTTTCTTTTTTTTTTTTTTACAAAAAAACCAAAAGCAAAGTGAGCGCTACAAAATGGCGACCACATTTTTAGTAGATAAAACACATATGCAATCAATTTTCTGTTTATGATCGCTTTTCAACTCACCATCACGTCCAGTTCCCATCAGTTGGTCGAGCATTTGTCGCATTTGCTCGTGAGCTGACATATTTGCAGACTTAACAGACGTGGCTATGGAAAAAAATTAGACGAAGAACACCGCGACTGAAACAACAACAACACAACGACATCAGCCGCAGCCTCGTTATCGCTTCGCAGACACGTAGCGCCACCGTTCGCCGGACCAACACCACAAAGCGCCGTTTACAACTGCGCATGCTCAACACCTTATTCCAGTCCTCTTGCGAAACCAAACAACGTCACCCAAACCACATCATCTCGCTCCTGGTGTCATCGGTGACAAATATTTTTTCAAAGCGGCATGCTGCGCTTAGTTTGGTGATAGTGCCCAAGAAATTCCTTAATTGATTTACATTTAAGCCGCGAAGCGATGCAGGAGATCATAGCTAGCGTCGAACACATTCATTTCGACATCGAATATGCCTTGGAACAACAACTGGGCGCTTTGCCTCTTCCGTTCCCCGGGATGGACAGTAAGAGGACCCGCACCCGGTTTATTTATTAACAGAATTAAAAAAATACATTTTCCTAATTTACAGAATCCGGCGCGGCAGTTTGCGAATTCTACGCGCGAACAACATGCAGCAAAGGAGCCGCCTGTCCCTTCCGACACGTGAAAGGTGACCGCACTGTTGTGTGCAAACACTGGTTGCGGGGGCTGTGTAAAAAAGGCGATCAGTGCGAATTTCTACACGAATACGACATGACTAAAATGCCCGAATGTTACTTCTATTCCCGATTTAGTAAGAAATGATAAAAATCGGGCGAAAATTCCATTTTATTTATATTTTTTGAACGTTTTTATAGATGCGTGTAGTAATAAAGAATGTCCGTTCCTTCATATTGATCCCGAATCGAAAATTAAGGATTGCCCGTGGTACGACAGAGGGTTTTGCAGGCATGGTAATGGTGTTTGGATTTGGTGTTTATTTATGAGATATTTTATTTATTTGTTTATTTATTTTTAGGTCCGAATTGTAGACATCGACATACGCGGAGAGTGATGTGTTATAATTACATATGCGGGTTTTGTCCCGAAGGAGAGATTTGTAAATTTATGCATCCGAAGTTTGAATTGCCTACTCAAGATCCGAACCAGCAAGCGAAAAAGGCGAATATCGTTTGTCATTACTGCGGCGAGGCCGGGCACAAAGCCGTTTCGTGTCTTAAGATGCCGCCCGAGCTGCGGGAACAGCAGCACGCGAAGCAGCTCGAAGCGCAGCAGAATTATCAAGCTCAGTTGTCTGCGTTTCAGGAGCAGAATCAAATGCAGAAACAGTATCGACCGTTGGATCAAGTCACGTGCTTCAAGGTAATTATTATTAATAATATTTTTTTTGGAAAAAAAAAAAATTTATAAATAATTTTATTTTTTTATTTTAGTGTGGTGAAAAGGGTCATTACGCGAACAAATGTCCGAAAGGTCATTTGGCATTTTTAAGCAGCGCTTTACATCAGCAACAACAACAGCCTCATCATCATCGATGAGATATTTCACATCGATATTCATATATTATTCCTTGATTTTTTTTATTTCTGTAATCAAATTAGATGTAGAAATATGGTTTCAAACGTCATCATCATACTTTAATTTCTTTATTTTTCTTCCAATATTGAAACCACACAATTATTTTAAAAAAATAAAAAATAAATTTTTTTTTTAAATTTTTTCTTTATTTATTTATAAATTACAAGAAAATCTCCGGCACGGTCCAATCGCCGGCCGAGTTTTGAGTATTTTCCATAACACAACCCAATAACCTCGTAGCATTGACACTAACTCCGTGCACAACATTCAGATACATGACGTCAGACTTCGTTTCGTATTGGGCTAGCAACCGATGACTGATAAAATCCGAACAAATCCCAACATAACCGATCTCTACATATTCGCACGCACTCGGCGACCACATTTGGAAGCTCGTCTTTAAACTCTGCGTGAAATTCAACTTGGGCGCGGATAAATTAACGATCCTGAAGTGGATCCCGAGTTTTTTAAATTCGTCCGTCAACGAGCCGACCATTTTCGCGTGCTCTAAATCCGTTTTCTCGTCGTCGTTTTCGACCGCGATGAAGAAATTAACTCGCGACGATTGAAGGCTCTTAAACAAGCCGAAATTCGCGTCGAAATTAACGTCGTAACGACGACCCGTGGTGAAATATCTCAACGGTAAGTTCTTTACTCGTTCCACGCTTCTTCGCGTGTGGAATCCGTAAAACGATTCCAACGACGCTCCACCGACTAAATGATATCCACTTCCGGGTTCGTCGGTGTCCAGAAGAAAACTTTTGCTTTTGTCCATGAATCCGTGGCCGCAAGCTTCGACTAACGGCGGTTTGCACAAATCGGGATTAGATGTGTGCGTGAATTTGCCCGATTCGTGAACACTCGCGAAATAGTTGATGGAATTTAATTCAAACATGGCGGCGGTTTTGCACAAAAAGTAACTCGTGGGCGACACATCGGAGCGGATGATTTCGCGCTTGATTCGTCCGATTTGCAAGTGACTTTTCGGCGTGAAATCGAAGCGGGAAATCGATAAAAACTCGAATAATTGCTCGTCTTGTTCGATCGGTGTTTTCGGGTGCAATTCGTTGGGTAGTTGGAAAATCGGAACGATTACGTCGTTTTCCAGTCGGTAGATCGACGATGACGTTTGTTTCCATTTTTCGGTTAATTTTTCTAGATCTTTGTCGATTCTGGCGTCGTTGTGCGTCTTTAGACATTCTTTCAGACGGTTTCGTTCTTTCTGTATTTCTTCTTTTTCGTTTTGTAATTTCAATAAATCGTTCAGTCCGTTTTTCAGTTGGTCCACATCGGCTTTCATTTTCCTGCGCTTTAAATTGCTCTCTATGTTTCGAAATATTTTCTCGTGATTGATGTTTGGTTTGAGTACGGATGCAAATTTACACGCTTTGTCACCGGGGATGTAAAGGCACGAAAGGACAGGCTCGTCTTGTGTGTCGATCTTAGGCATAATCTTGGAAAATGATGAATATGCGCGGATATATCTTGAGTGCAACCTATTCACGATAATACTCGCTACAGACATGATGAATTATCAATCCGAATGCGTTTTTAATCTATCTGAAAATTGTTGATATTTATTTGTTAGTATAAATCAATATAAACGGTCAATTTTGATACAAATTGTGCTCACCAATCCACCACCATGCAGCTGCCCGCAATACAGCTCCCTGTGTTAAATTTTGTACTAGCACCAGGAGCAATTGGTGCATCAACAATATTTGCACGTGGCGTGTTGTTAAGTCAATCTGTTTATTCAGGGTTTTCTCGAATACTTGTTAACATTTAAACATAAATACATCTTAAATTAATTCCTAATACATTTTATAAACGTTACGATTGGATGGAATCAATATTGATTGCAAACTCCTGGATACGGAGCAGAATTTTAACATAGGGAGCCGTGCAGCTGTCATCCGGTTGCGTGTAGCTTTACGGGGAAATGGACTAACGTGGTTTTGTACAATTTATGCAAGTGATAAAATAAGAAGAATGGCCGATTTAAAAGCTCGTTTTCGAAGTCTGGACTTTCCACAATTTGCAAAAGAAGCGCTAAATCAATTGGAAATTTGGTGCTGTAATCCAAAGTCGGGTCAGCATCAAAGGATAATACAAGAAGTGATCGATGAGTTTATATTTTGTGAAATTGACAGAAGAGGGAACAGAGCCAAAGTAAAAATAAGCAAATAAAAATAATAATGATAATAAAAATATAATAATTTTGTAAATATCTATTTCAGAAACTCACTGCAGTTCAAGAATTCCAACTTCTGCAAGTACTCTGCGATTATTTCGAGAACAAAAAGACGGAAATCATACGAAATACCGTATTTTTGCACTTGTTCCACTACGAAGGAAGTGGCAGCAATAAAATGAAAATCCTCAGCAAATTAGTATCGCTGAGTATTGCCAGTAAAAATGCAACTGTTCTTAAATGCACCGCCGTCTGGATGCAGGTTTTCATAAAAATAAAAATAAAAATTTTGCCTAAATAAATAAAAAAATTTAAAACATTTTTATTTTCCAGCAACAAGGCTGCACTTCCGACATCGTCGTATCGTTGATTAAAGACTTGGTCAATGATTACTTCATCTTAGTTCCACGTTCCGCGTCATTTCTAAACGAATTACCGCAAATTTGTATCCACTTCACGTCGCATTTTGTCACTGGGGCTACGGCGCTTTATAATTGTAATTTTGTTTTTTGGTTGCATTTTTTTTATGTATAATTTTTCGTATAATTTTTTATTTTAGGTCCTAAAAAAGAGCGCGAGATGCCAAGCGGGTTGCTTTCGCTTATTACGCGCTGGGTGTCTTCGAACGAACAGCTTTGTTTTGCACCACTCATGATAAATCCGTACAAATGTCTTCCACAAGGCACTATCATCATGCCTTGTTTGAACCCTTTTGCAGGACTTATTCGATGGTGCATTCAAGCACCGTTACTTCAAGACCTTAATGTTTGTTTTGTGGGACCGGAACAAGGAGCGAATGAAACAGCGGGGAAAATTCATATATATTCCCAGGTAATAATTGCAACTCCAACCAACTATTATTATTATTATGGGTGAAACGACCTTTTTAGGCTAAAAAAGGTTCATTTTTAATGGAAATGTATTTTGGTCTGCTTGAAAAACCATTTATTTCCGATTAAACGATAAATTCAATCGAATATTTGGTTTGTATTCGGTTATTTGGCCAAAAAAACGAATGTTGTATATTCGGCCGGATACATAATAATGATAAAATTGGAGTGATTTAAATTTTTAAAAACAGATTTTCACCTTTTTTTTAGGGTAAATACTAAACAAATTGCATTTGATCAGGTAACTACATTTTTAGGTGAAAATTGCATTTTTAATGCATGAATTGCATTTATTACCATAAAAGTTGCATTTTCAATGTAAAAATTGCTTTTTTCCAATGTAAAGACAGCTTTTTATTATTATTCGGTTATTCAGTCGAATACCAAATATTTGGCTGTAGGATTTATACCCGTTTTGCCGAAAGTAAAAAAAATCGAATAATCATTTTTTTGATTTTCGATTTTTTTTCATTTTAACAGTTTTTCCTCGTTTCTTCACAGTGTTTACTCATTCATCCAGTTTTAACATGTTTTTACACAAATTCAACCACTTTTTAGCCATTTTCGTCCTTTTTTCAGTGTGAAATGGGGGAAAAAACAATAACAGAATGCATAAAAAGTTAAAATGTGGAAAAATTGAAAAATTTCACATTTTCACAATGAAAAAAGGGTTGAAATGGTTAAAAGTTGGTTGAATTTGTGTAAAATCGTGTTAATGGTTGAATGAGTAAAAACCGATATTAAAAAAATATAATTTTCACTTTGTAATGTGAAATATTTAATTTTCCAGCTCTACATTGGAATCCTTGAATCCATGATAGAAGTCGAAAAACACCAATCAGAATTAATCCAAAAAGAAGTGCTAACAACTCGTGATTGGATCGGTCTAATCGACGGCTTGCACACGCTCATCTCGAAATGCGTCCAAGTGCCCGACGAAAACAACCTGAACCTCGCATTGGAACGACTCGGACAAACGATACAAATGGCGGTGGCCACGGCCGCTTTTCGTGGCAACATGGCCGACATTTGTTGCCACATTGTAAACAGATTACCCAACCACAGACTCCTCAATGTCATTGTAAAAAAATATAATTCCTAAAACTATTTATACAAAATAAAAATTTATTATTAATTTGCGACATTAATACGGTTTGAACTTCCTCGACGCTTTAAGCAAAGCAATTTTCTTCTTATCCTCTTCGAATTTCTTGCGCAGCTGGTCAATGTGATCGCGCTTGGTGTCTTTTATTTGGAAAGTGTAGAAATTCAATAGTTCTCTGTGCGCCCTTTTCTTCGACTCCTTTTTGTTGATTTTTTCAACGTTGGTTTCGGTGCGCGCGAAACCTTTCTTCTTCCCACGACTGCTCACTGTCACCCAACCATCTTCGTCCGGTTCGTCGGCTTTCTTTTTTTCGATCTCCTTTTCCTAATTAAAAAAATTTAAAAATTTAATAATTAATAAACGTTGATTTGTGGTCCGGGCATACTTTTAGCGTCGTTGCGTCATATTTATCCATAAATTCATCGATTTCGGCCTTGAGTTGGTCGATTTCGGGTATCGAATTGGCATATTCCGTACACCATTCTAAAATAGAAAGTAAAAAAATAAGAATTGATTGATAAAAAGACAAGTAATGTATACTTTCGACTCCGACGGAAAGTGGTTCATCTTCAGTGGATAATACCCAAGGTGTGGTAAATTGCTTTTTCAACGCTCTTTTAACACTTTTTTCCTGTTTAAACACCACGTAGGCCACTTTATAACCCTGTGAATAAATTTAGATTGATTAAATTGATTAAATTTGTTTTAAAAATTGCATTTTGTGTGTACTTTTATGGTGTTTTTCTTAAAAAATGTTGAATTTGACACTTCATCGACACCGGAGGTTGGTTTCGCGTGAAAATAAACAGCATTTACTTCTCCAAAGGTAGAAAATAGTCGGTTAAGACACTCTTCGTTGCAAAACGGCGGTACATTTAATAAAATCAAGGTTTTATCCGTTGGTTTTAACGGATGAGGATCCCGCACTACGTGTTGTTTAAAGTACACGAAGCGACATGTTTTAAATTCTTCGCTAAACTTGACGGGTAGAACTACAACGAGAATAATTATCATTAAAACTGTCTCCGCAAATTGTCGTTTAAGAGTTTATTACCTCTGAAACCGGCGATGTCTGAACGACAACACGATTTCTCCGTCGTAACCATGCTGCCGAAAGAAATACTAATTTCTGTCCGACTCCTAAAACATAAATACGCGCGCTTAAAATATATTTTTATTAAAAATCAATCAAAGCAATACACTAACTGAAATCTTACTAAAATAATTAAAATAAATCACTAAAATTAACGTTTTGCGCCAAAATTAAATTCAATCAAACTAAATTACACGCTGAACAGCTGCGCTGCTTATACGCATGCGTCAATATGTGCTGATTTTTGGAGGCCTAAACTGCATTTTGTATTGACTTTCTTTACTTTTTTATTGAAGAAATTAGACGTAAAACTTGCCGTAAATTTAAAAAAAGGTAACGCAATGTTGAGTTGGACGAATTGAACGTGAGATCCAATTTAAATCGTCAATTTCCTGCATCAATTTCATTTATAAACTGCAAGATAATAAAACAGTGTCGTTGTTTTGCAGGAAATGTAAGAATGAGTTCATCCACAAGGGTCTATGCATGAGCCAGTGCGTGCCCCTTTGCCATCAAAGTGCACTTCAACTTCGGTTTCTATGCCCGGAAGATCGCAATGAGGTGCAAAATCTTTGTACAGAATGGTTTCCTATAGAGTAAGGTGATTTGCACCGTGAAAGTGCATCAGTTTTCTCATGTGTTTTTGTTATGTGTTAGGTATCCCGAAAGTTGGTATCGAGAAATAACGCACAGCGCCAAATTCTATTCATTGGCAGCCATTTATGAACATCGTATCATTGGGTTAATTGTAGCTGAATTAAAACCAAACGGGAAATGCCATAAAGAAGTAATTGAATTCGGGGGCGGTGAGAGGAGGGGACGTTGGAGAAATTGATGTTTTTATTTGATTTGAAGCGAATTTTGTTAAAATTTGGGAATAATCGAACAAAAAAGTTCAAATTTATCGAAAAATTGGAAAAATTTGAACAAAAAAAATTCAAATTTATCGAAAATTTGGAAAAATTTGAAAAAATAAATTGAAATTTATCAAAATTTGGAAAAATAAATTGAAATTTATCAAAAATTTGGAAAAATTTGAACAAAAAAATTCAAATTTATTAAAGATATGGACAAATACGAACCAAAAAGATTCAAATTTTTCAAAAATTGCGACATATTCGAACAAACAACTCCAAATTTTTCAAAAATTTCGACAAATTCGAACAAACAACTCCAAATTTTTCAAAAATTTCGACAAATTCGAACAAACAACTCCAAATTTTTCAAAAATTTCGAAATATTGATAAAAAAAAAAAAAAAACAACCAAATTTATCAATAATTTCGAAACATTACTCCACACGATTTCAAATTTATCAAAAATTTGATAAAATTCAACCCAAAGGATAATCGCAAGATATTAACCAACAACAACAACAACAAAAAAAAACCAAAACCCGCAAAAAAAAAAATTTAATTTTTCAATTTTTTCGACAGGATCAAGGCATTCTTTCGCATAACTTTCCCACCGGAACACAATTAGCCTACATCCTAAGTTTGGGCGTTGTTGAAGACTTCCGTCGCAACGGAATCGCCTCACTCCTCCTCGACAATCTCATCGCGCATCTAACTCATTCCGACAACGCTCTGTGCAAAGCCATCTACCTGCACGTCCTCACTTCAAACACAACCGCTATCAAATTCTACGAGCGCCGACACTTCAAACTACACACCTATCTGCCCTTCTACTACTCCATCAACGGCGTCGCCCAAGACGGCTACTCCTACGTGCTCTATCTCAACGGTGGCCACCCACCATGGACCGTACTATATCCTTTGACAAAAAACAAAAAAATAACCCAAATAACGTTTCGAATTCAAATACAATTGCAATTCTAAACCCTTAACGACCAGTGCACAGACTATTTCCGCCAATTCGTTCGTAAATTGTTTCACGTCGAACCGTGTGCCATCCCCAAGCGTGCAATTAACGGTCTGGCAGCTGTGATTCGCTGTATCCTACCGGGCGTTCGTCGCATCGCGCAATCCGCAGCTGCCATTTTCTCGTAAAATGATGGAACTGTTAGAAAACGCCGAAAATGTTCATAATGCTTATACACTACAAAATCTATATTCTATTTATTGTGCATTAATTATTATTATTAACTAGATAAATATTTTATTTGAAATTACCTCAGGAGTGATAAAATCAATAAATAAAATTTTTAAAAAAAAATTTTAGTTTATATATATATATGAAAAATGTAATGTTTGCATCTAAAATATTATTGATTTCCTCTGTATATTGATTGTATTTTTAATTTTTTTTTTTTTTTACTGTGATAAATATTTAAAAAAATATATATATATTAGTGGAATGTATACCAGATTAATGCTGAATTGAGCATATCAATCATCTTGTCCATATGTACATTTGCTTATTTATCATCCAATGTCTAGTAGTGGCATAAAAGAAAAAAAAATTTTTTTTTTTTACTCAAAAGTTTGACGGAACTATTTGACGCACCTGATTAAATGCTCAGAATAAAAGTAGGCTTAAAAAAAAAAAAAAAAACTGAAAAAAACAAAATAGCCTAGGATTAATGAGGAATTTTAAAAGGGATTTAAACTGCAAATTTCCAATGTAGTCAGCAAAATTTTCCATTATTGATTTATTTCCACTGTCACAAGTATTTAATTGTATTAATTTTGTCATTAATAAATAATAAACAAAAAAAAATAGTGTATTGAATTGGTTTGGTGAATTTTTGAGGGACACAAGGAACTGAGGCGTTTCGTTTTTTTTCATGTTCTCTGTCTGTAGTTTTTTTACTTTTCCTTTTTTTTTTTTTTTCGTAAGATATTTGTAATGTTTTTATGACAAAATAATATGTATAAATGATGACATGCAATATAAACCACCAAGAGTTTATCGATGTTTCACCACTCGTTAAGTTTCATCTTTGATTTTTTTTTCTTTTCATTTGCTACTAAAAACGTGCCATGGTTAATTATGTCTTTTTTTTTCTTCTTCCGTTTTCGTTTTATGTTTTTAGTTTGATCAGGCAGAGACCATTGTGGAATCCTTCCTCGTACTCGGCCATTGCTCCGCTAAATATCACTACAAAGAGGGCATTGGCTGCAAGATCGCGATACACTTTTGATATCCGTTGATCTAATTTGTTAAATAAATTCTAAAAATAAAAAAATTTAATTATTTTCATTAAATTTTGTTTTTTGATTTAATGAAATCACCTGCTGTCTGTCGGGGTCGACGTAAGCCTTGGCCAAGTTCATGTGCCCCAAAGAAAAGTGATATTGACTGGCATTCTGCCTCAGAAGTTGCGATACATCCTTGTTAGTGTTTGCTGCAAATTTCGTCACGTTTTCGGCTGCTCCAAAACCAGCTTCTTCTAAACTGCATTGTGCAAGTGCCTCGTTCGAGCCAACAAGAGCCACTTTTCCAACAAAATAAAAATTTTAAAAAAATATATTTTTTTAATTTTTATTATTATTTTTTTTTACCTTTTTTATTTTGTTCCTTCAAATGATTATAAAAACTCGTAACAAGTCCGGTTCTATTCTGTAAATGTGCCGGGATTCCATCGCCAGGGGACCGTTCTGCCGTATCGGTGGCGTTTTCGGTTTGTTCCACCGGTTCCACCTGTTCCACTGCGGCTGGAATGTAACCCCCAACCACAGCATCACCGTACTCTAAACCTAATTGAATAAAAATTGATAAAATTTAATTTTTTTTTCTTTAAAAAAATTCTAGAATCTTAAATCGTACAATTTTGAAGCTTATGCTGAACAAGTTTCATAGTTGCTGTGCAATCTTCAGCTGAACAGTGACCATCGGGGCTATCTTGTATATCCGTCCTTTAAATAAATATAAATTTAATTATCTGCATTCATAATTGCGCGCACTAATAATTACTGAAGAAATAGCGAAGACAATTTCTTTAAACTCGGTTTGCATTGCCGTCGTCCCACAAGATTGTATATAATACTTGTATCGATTACGTACGGATGAAACATCTTCGAAAAAAAAAAAATTCGAAAAAATCAATAAATGACACACTAAATCAGGGGCTCCCAACCTGTGGTACGCAAACACGCGATAAGTGGATTTTGAATGGGATTTTTGATATTTTTTGAAAGAATTTGATTTTTTTGTGGAGATTTTTAATTTTTTTGGATTTTTGGTGTTTGATTTTGTGATTTTTTAAGGAAATTTTGATATTTCACTAAAGTTTTTAATTTTTTGGGGGAAATTTTTCATTTTTTGAATGGAATTTTGCTTTTATTTGTAGAAAATTTGATATTTTTGGGGAAAATGTTTAATTTTTATGGATTTTTGGTGTTGGATTTTGTAATTTTGTGATTTTTGACCGGAATTTGTGGAGATTTTTAATTTTTTTTGGATTGGGAACCTCTGCACTAAATCAATCAAAACTTACTTTGAGTGCATTTAAATCGGAATTTAAGGATTGCCCGCACCAAATGGCATCAGCAGGTAGCAATTCGCTAATTTTCTTTTGAACATCGGATAATGTAGTCGTAACGGGCTGCAACATTTCCATAGTGATGCCGCTAAATTCCGTTAAATAATTGATAATCTTATTCGGGGGTTTAACCAATTCGTCAAGGATTATGTTCAGCTCTTCGTCCACGACACTAACGCGTGTTACTTCGTGTACCTGGATAGTTGTAAAGCACTATTAAATAAAAAAAGATAAATTATTATTTCTTTAGAAATTTCTTTAAATTAGTTAATTAAAAACCGACCATTTCGCAATCGAGAGCAAACATTGGCGAATTATCCGTTACTTCGTCGTACAGATCTTTAGAGAAGACAAAACTCTTGTAGCGCTCGGAAAGGGTTCCTTGTATCGGCAATGGGTATTTTTCCATCAACATTACTATGGGACTAAGTAACAGACGGGTTCGCGGAAACATATCCTGAGTGCCGAATCGTTTTTTCGATGAATTTGGAATCTTTATCGACGATTCCGGTGGCATCGGAAAGCAATTACGCAATGCGCGATGGACCGCACTCGAACTTTGACTGTTATCGGCTAATTTCCCTAATTAAGATGTTAAAATAATTAATTAACCAATTAAATTATTTACATTTATGTACTTTTTTCCATGTTGTACTTTGCTGTCACACTCACAGGTACGCATAACAACTCTTCAGCAACACAGCAATTATATTGTATAGGCGGGAAAATTTCGACACCCTAAAAATAAAAGTGAAAAATTAAAATCATTTCAAAAGTTAAGTCAAAAGTCACTTAATTTTCCATCTTAAATTATTTTTACCATTAAATTCTCTTAGAAAATTTGAATTTGCTCATGTTTTTAATTTTTTTAATCTCCAAAAACTCGACTCCAGCTAATACTAAATAGATATTTTATACCTTTACCCAATCAAACAGCGAAACCGTTTTGGGGAACCACTCTTTATGCGATAAATAAGTCTTAATGGATAATCCTTCCACCACTAAAACAACATTGTGGCTGACTTTGCCTCTTTTTTGTAACTGACACCACCTAAAAAAAAAAAATCAAAAATATATACAAACAAACATAAATAACAGCGCAAACGTTCGTTTCTTACAGCGGTTTGTACGGTGCTAAATCCCCAATCATCGCGTACAAGAGCAAGTGTTGAATATCTTGTAAAAAGAGAGGAGTTGGTTGCTTATCACTATATCCTATTTGTGCTGCAAACCCCATTTTTGTTAAGTAAAACATAGGTTTTTGCTAAAATCAAAATAAACGAGACAATTTTAGATTTTTTTTTCGAATTAATTTCGATTTATGACTAGAAAATACCATCTTTTTTACTCTTTCTCGTTGACGTTCCTTAAGTTCGGCCTTTAATGCTGCCAGTTCATCCGCAGATATAATTACTCGCGGCACATAATTCCGGCTCGTTTCGTTCGCGTCTTGTTTAAGAACAGCAACGGACACTGTTCCTCCGCTATCGTTTGATTCCCTACACGGACTGTGATCGTGTCGTCTCCGTTTTGGTTCACTACTCTCACATTTAGCCATGCTGTAATCCTCTTCACTTCGTCTTTTCATATCCACAGTAACCTGGTCAGAAAAACGAAGAGAAATGCATTAAATAACACTCGGGTTGGTCGAATGTGACAACTATATCATCAGATGGAATGCCATTTTGTATTTTGCGGATCTAAAAACGATGACTAGATTGCGATAAATCAATAAATAATAAATAGATAAATAAATACAAAATGACGGTCCACATGGTTTAGCTCCGCGCCACGTGACTCGTTTGAAATTCTTTTTATTTCTTACCTTCTGCCTGTCTTCATCATTAATTTTTGCCATTTCAAGAAAAGCTTTTATTTTTCTTTTCTTATTTTCGAGTCGCTTTTGTTTTTTAGTGAAGATTATTTCTCTTAAATCAAACATAATAACGACTGATATAAATATAATTCGAAATTTTCTTCGTACTCATGTAGCAACCATGACACGACGAGGAACTAAACTGGTAATGACATGTGGAACGGCATTTCATTCCGGAGCGAAACGTTTAGTTGTATTTTTTTTAAATATGTTTTTTTTTTAATAAAAGGATATCTAATCAAATTGATTATTTATTTATGTATATTAGTTTATCGCCTGCTATATGCACACTTACATTAATCGTAAACTAACTTTTTTTTACGTTTCGCTTTTTGTTGTTTTAACATTTCACATTTTCTGGGTATCGCTAAAATGGTGCCTAATTTCAATTTACAACGAATATACCCTATCGTTAATAAAATGTTGAAATTATATCCGCTGTTTCATTTTTTTCTTTTAATCTTTTTTGTTATCTAGGCTTAAAAATATTAAAAATCTAACAACAAAAAAAAATTCCGACGAAAAAGAAGAATTAACTTTTTTTTTCCTTGAGATTTTTAGTTCCGTTACGATTGCTTACGTTGCCGAAACCCACGTTCAAATACGAGTAAACGTCAAGTCAAAATAAATTGCCATTTCAACATGCCAAAGACAAACTGAACGGGGCGAGCTCAAGATGGTGGTTGCTAGGCCGGCAGAAAAAAAGCTGGTTCACGTTCCCAATTTGTTCCTAAGCAACCCAAACAACAAAAATAACAAAAACAATCTCACTCGTCGCTATGGCGTCAAATGTCAAACGTGTCAAACTACAAACTTGAAACAAAATCATTTTAGCATTTTATTTCCAACACCACGATTTTACAGCTAATTTTTCAAAATAAATTCGATTTAAAAAACAAAACACTTTTTTTTAAATTGTCGGCTATTTGTTTGTTTATTTCCCAGGCGTAACTAAGCACTTGCACATAGTGATAGATTAATGCTATACTTTTTGTAATAGTCTTTCTTATCATAAATATGGAAACAATTCATTTTAAAAAAAATGTCATTACTGGAATAATAATAATAATAATAATAATAATAAAATAATAATAATAAAACTTCAATTTAAAACGTTAATTCGAATTCGGCG
>JAQIXU010000615.1:0-28270 GCA_034701245.1 Strigamia transsilvanica | reverse complement strand
ACTGGACTGGACGGGACGGGACGGGACTGGACGAGACGGGATTGAACGGGAAGGGGACGGGACGAGACAGGGACGGGGACAGGACCGGACGGGATGGGGCACATTCAGCTGAAGGCGCAGCAGCGCGCGCAGGGTAAGCTAGTTTATAAATAAAATAAATTATGTAATACGACAAAAATCTGATTTCATTTTTTTAATTTATCAAAAATTTCTGAATTTATTTCTGAATTTATTTCTGAATTTATTTCCTCCATATTTAACGAAATTTTCTGAAGTTTTGTCAAAATTTCTCAACAATGTGTGAAGTTTAATGAAATGTTAAATTGAACACACCTGGACAGAGTTTTCGTCTTTACCGAAATCCACGACCAGGAGGAACGCCAAACGATCTTTGATCCAGATTTCGATTTCATTCGCTTCTTGATAGAACTAAAGCGAAAGAAACGATCAATTTTGCTGCAACATTTTTCTTTTGCTCATTTTTCACCATCTGCGACTCGGCGGCGTCGACCAATCGAAGACGTCGAACGGTGGCTTCGTCTACAAGTTGCTGCAAAGCCGCTTGCAACTCGCCCAAGTGATCCTCGACCCGAACGGCCGCAAAGTGACCACTGGCGATCATCTGCTGACCCATGCTCACCACCGAAGCGACGAGCGGCTCGCGCGTTTCAATTTCCGCTTCGAGCACCTGAAACGAAAAGAAATGTTGCAAATGTTGCAAATTTGACAATTTGACAATGAAATTTTTTTGTTAATAAATCACTTGATGTTTCTTTTGCAAGTTGGAAACGGTGGTCAAACTCGAGCCCAAATCGGTGGACGATGCGAGAGTTTTTTTCTCGTTGATCCAGAAGAGTTCGTCGTCGACGTCCCTTCGGAATCGATGGTAGAGCAACGCGTCCTCCAAGTTGTCGCGCCGAATTTGAACCGGTTCGTGAAGCAGTGTGTAACTAACGAGTGTGAATTGAAGTGAAAGATTTAAAGATTTCGATTTGTTTGGACAGGTTTGGTGTGCTACCGTTTGATGACTGCTTGAGCTCGTTCTTCGAGTTCTTCGCTCATGAAGTGATTGTTGTTGATTAGATTGGACAGGACATCTTTGACGGCTTCCATGTTGTCCATGTGATTGTTCACGTCGATTTCCAACACCTGCGAGATTTTTTAATTGATATTTCTAGTGAATTGGTGGTGGTTGGAATGTGGCAGAAATGACGTAACAAAAAAATCGAAATTGATCAAAAATTTCTGAATTTTCTTTTCTCCAAATTTCTCGAAATTTTCTAAAGTTTCGTCAAAATTTAGCAACAATGTCTGAGTTTGTGTCGAATTTTGTAAAAATTTTCTGAAATTTTCAAATTTTTTGAATTTTTGTCGAATTTTATCAAACTTTTCTAAAATTAAAAAAAAAAAAATCTGAAATTTTGCCGACTTTTTTCTAAAAAGTGTGTCAATATTTGAAATTAGTTGTTATGCCACTGAAACTCGTCTGACTTGATGTTTGCGTAACAGGTTCTGAACCGTCGTCAGATCCTTTCCGTGATCTTCCGATTGCAGCAGCGTTTCAGTTTCGTCCATCCAAGCACACAAATCGTCGAGTGAACGATTAAAAACAAGACCCTGAAAAATTAAGAAATAAATTAAATTAAATTAAATTAAATTAAAAAATGCAATCAAATACTTGATACGCTTGATCCAATCTAGATTTCTTGAGTGCCGACAGATCCATCAAACTGCGCCATTTGTTCTCCAGCTCGTCCAACTGCGTGCGGATTTCCATGCCGGCAAAATGGCCCGCTCCGATCAACGCCTCACCTTCCTTGAAAATGTAAAATCAAAATTTACAAAATAAATACAATTTTTCATGAATGAATTCACCGTATTGACGTTGTTGATGCGACTCTTGTTGGCCGCCAGTTCCGCTTCAAATACTTGATGTTTTTGTATTTTCCGCAGCAGATTACTCGGCTCGTTGTAATTCTCGTCACCAGCTAAAATCATTTTGTCCTGGATCCAACCCAAAACCTACAAGGAAAATAATCAATAAAAATGTGAAAAAATGAAAAAAAATGAAAAATAATTAATAAAAATGTGCAAATACTTCGTAATTATTTCGCAGAAACTGCTGCAGTTGTTTCGATTCGTGTAATTTCTTCCTGCGAACCATCGCGATTTCCTTCAAGCGATCTCTGCGCTGACAAATGTCGTGCAATTGTTCCTGGATCTCTGAACTCGCGTAGTGCTTGCCGGCAATCAGTTGGGTGGCGAATTTCTCTAACTCGTCGATTTTCTTGTTCTGAACTTGGATGGTTTTTTCAAAAGCTTCGTGTTTCCTCGACAAAGCCTCCACGCTCGACATGGATTCGCCGAGGTCCTCGTTATTAAGCAGCGCCTCCTTGTTCGCGAGCCACGTGTGTGCAACCTCGACCTGCTCGTGGAATATCTGAAAAGAAAATTCTTAAAATTCTTAAAATCGTAAAACTGAAAAAGAATCGAAAATAGTCGAAAAAATTCGAAGTAAACTGAAAAAAATCGAAATCAACTGAAAAAAAAACGAAATAAATCGAAAAAAATCGAAATCAACTGAATAAAATCGAAAAAAGTAGAAAAAATTGAAATAACATCGACAAAAATCGTAAAAATTCGAATAAAATCATAAAAAGTCGAAAAAATCGATTGAAATCGTAAAAAGTCGGGGAAAAACCCAAAGAAAAGCAAAAACACACGGAGAAATATCGAGTTATTCGTACTTGCAAATCCAAACATTGACTCAATAATTGTTTTCTCTCCTCCCAAGCTTGAATCAATGTTCGCCTAAGTTCTTCTAGGTTGGCTAAATTGTCTTCCAAATCGTCTTTTGCATAATGATTCTGTTGGATCAACTTGTAACCGAATGTTTTGAGAGTTTTAAACGTTTCCTGTCGACCGTCGATTTCTGCCTACAATTAGTCGTTTTATATTTAATCTTGTTTTCGTTAATTTTATTCGTAAACTAAATGGGCTCACTTTTCTTTCCGCATGCAGCTGCAAAGCGTTCTCAGCTTCCGCGGCGTCACCGGGTAATTGCACCGTGTTGACTCGCGAAATCATCTCGTTCACCCACGATTCCTGATAAAATTCAACAATTTTAAATTCGCACAGCCATTGCAAGCTTTAAATATACATTTTAGCCCAAAATTTTATCTTTTTGACTAAAAATTCATATTTAATGCCATACGCAGAAAACAATGCATTCAAACGAATTTCCATGCATCCAAACGAATTTTCATGCATTAAAACGAATTTTCATGCATTAAAACGAATTTTCATGCATTAAAACGAATTTTCATGCATTAAAACGAATTTCCATGCATTAAAAATGCATATTTTTTCATTAGAAAGTGGCCATCCCTACCAATTCTCTCATTTCGGACATAAACTTTTGCAAAGTGTAAGACGACGCGAGTATCTGCTTCCTGTAGTGACAACGACTATTCAAGTTGCGCCAACTCTCCTGAACGGCCGCAAACTTTGCCCGAATCGGCGCCGCCATCTCCACATGCTTCTGTATCAACCGCCGAGCCTCAACATCGTGTTCCTTAAACAAAACAACCAACCAAACATTTAAAAACAACTCAAACTAGCACTAATTGACCCCGGCAAAGCGCACTTTGAGTTTATTCTCAATGGCCGTCATGTCGCGCTCGATCGCGTCCTGTTTCCTCTGCAGCACATCGACGGTCGTCAAATCCTTTCCGTAATCTTCGCCGCTCATCGCGAGCGCCTTCTCGTTGATCCGGTCCTTGGTGTCGTCCACGTCGCGGTCGAAAGCGTGCACCTCGAGCGCGGCGGCCAAACGCTCCCTGTAGTCGTGCAGCGCCCCCTGCAGCGCCTTCCACTTGTGCGTGAGCTCGTCTTTGCGCAGCCGAATCGTCTGCGTGTTGTGGCAGAGCAGTTTGTCGGCCAAGTTGTTCAGATCCCTGATGCGCGTCTCGTCCACTTGCATGTCCGAGTCGACGTCGTTGAGTTTGCGCTGCAGGGCCAAGCAGTGCTCGTAGTCGCGGCCGCAGTCGCCGACTTGGATCATGAGCTCCTTGTCGCGGATCCACGCCTCGATCTTCTCCACCTGGATGTTGAATTTGAGGATGTCGTGCGCTTCTTCGAGACCCCGCGCGTATTCGTTCGATTCGGACAGGAGGCGCGTCCATTTTTGCAAGAGGTGCGCGAGTTGTTGGCGGATTTCGGTGGATTCCTTGTGGCGTTTGGCGATCAGCGTGGACGCTTTTTGTTTGAGGGTTTCGATTCGGGTTTCGTGAGCCGCGAGTTCGGACTGGAACGCTTGGTGTTTTTGTAGGCGTTTGATTTTCTCTTCGAGGTCGATCGGGTCGATGTTTTCCACTTCCGAGTCCATTTTTTTCTGTTTTTCTTCCACCCACGACTCCACCTAAGTAGAAATTGTAAATTTATCTGTTTGTTTGTTTTTTGTTGGTTGTTGTTGTTTCTCACTTCGGTGATGTCGCGTTCGAATTCGGTGTAGAGCAACGCGTCGGAGAGTTTTTGCTTTTCGGCGCTGCACAGTTCGAATACTTTCTTACGTCTGTTGGTCACTTGGTCCAAGCGTTTTCGGATGTTGGCCGAGTCGAAGTGGTTCTGTTCGATTAATTTGCTCGCATGACTTTGTAAAGCAATCAACTGCAAATGAAATGTAGAAATAACAGTTAATACAAGTGCAAGCGCGGTAACCAAACACGGGACCTTAAGGGGATGAATTTTATGATAAAAATGCAATTTTTACACCAAAAACAATAGAAATTGCACTTTTTATGAAGGGAAATGCAATTTTAACAAAAATGATCACACAAAACACCTTTTCTTCTTGGGTTACGAGTAGCTTTTCAAACGCGTCGTGTTTTCGAAGCAAACTCTCCACTTGTTCGACTGAATTCCCGTAGTCGATGTTGGTCAAAAATGCCTTGAAATGAAAATAGTTAAATAATTTCATTTAAACTAATTAAAAAGCTCACTTCCTGGATCCCGCTGAGACTGTCTAGCTGTTTAGCGTCGCGAAGAAAGAACTGCAAATCGATCAACTGATCCAAATACACTTTTTTGTGCTGCCACGTCGCGTGCAAAGTTTGCCTCGTTTCCAACAACTGCTGCAGTTTTTCACGAATCTAAAAAAGTATTTAAATAATTAGTAAATTAATTAATTAATTAAATATTTTCTTTACATCTTCTTTAGCGTAATGAATCATGTATTCGCCGTTGCGAACGACGGCCGTAAACGACTCCTCCCTGGCTTCGATTTCCGCTTTGAGTCGATCGTGATCGGTTCTCAGCATCTGGGCACTGGCAGCATCGCGAACCTTTTCCTCGGTTCTCATGGCAGCTTGCAAATTATTCGCCCAACTGGTCAGATCGCGAACCTGAAACAAATTTATTCAAATAAAACACCAATGCGGACTTTTAACTAGAAAGAAATTGCACTCTGTGTGAAAAATGCACTTTTTAGGCCAAAATTTGTCCTCTTTTCTCGAAAAAATGCATCTTGAATGTGAAAAATGCACTTTTTAGGCAAAAATGAATCGTTTTAGCACAAATATTGACCCCAAGCACGCAAATTTGGACAAATAAAGCATTTTTACAAAGAGTAAAAGGACAAATGATCATTTTAGCGGTGTTTCCACCAATAATTGCATACCGAAGCCAAAAACCGATGGCAATCGCAGGCATTTTTCAAATCTTCCTTGCGCTGAGCGGCCCGATCGCGAAGCAAATTCCACTGGTCGAGCATACAGTCCTGTTGCATAAGGATGTGATCGGCATTCCCACCCGGATAAGCCACTTGCAATCTAGCGCTATCATCGATCAGAACTTGCAACTACAAAATTTAAAAAAAAAAAATTAAAATATTAAAAAATAAAATTTTTTCTTCAATTTTTTCGTCACCTGGACTTCGAGCGCGACCAAATCGTTCTCGAAGCCTTCGTGTCTGCGCAACAAGCCGAGACACGAGTTGAGATCGCGTCCCAAGTCGTCGGAAATGCTCGAATATTTCTCCTGCATGCGTTGCACGACGTCCGCCACGTCGCGGTTGAAGCGGTGGATTTCGGCGGCCGCGTGCAGCTTCTGTTCGCGCGTGTCGATCTGTTGGAGGAGGCACTGCCACGAGCGGGCGATGTCGTCGCGTTTCGTTTCGATCTGGTCGAAGCGGTCGTTGGATGCGAGTCTGCTCGCCATATTGATGCACTGCTCGTATTGCTCAGCGGCGGCCGACACGCGGTGCTTGAAGTCTTGGAATTTGCTGCGGAGCACCAGGAGGTGTTCGTAATCTTGTCCGAATTCTTCGCTCGCGGCTATCTGAATCTGTTCCTCGATCCAGGTTTCTAGATTGTCGCATTCGGCAAAATATTCGTGCCGGTGCTTCGATTCGACGAGTTTTTGTCGCCGCAAACTGGTGCTTTTTTGCAAATTTTTCATCTGTTGCTCGATTAAGTCCTGGAAAATGAAATGAAGTTTTTGCATGTGAAAATTAATTTTGGGCAAGATGACCGCAATGTCTCATCGAGGGGATTCGTACCATCAGTTTGGCGACATTTTTGGTTGATAGATCGACAAATTGTCAGAAGTTTCTGATAAATATCGACACATTTTGAGAAATTTCTGACAAATTTTGACAAATTTTGAGGTTTTTTAAAATAAATATCGACAAATTTTGAGAAAATTTTGATAAATATCGACAAATTTTGAGAAAATTCTGATAAATATCGACAAATTTTGAGGAATTTCTGATAAATATCGACAAATTTTAGGAATTTTTGATAAATATCGACAAATTTTAGGAATTTTTGATAAATATCGACAAATTTTGACAAATTTTGAGCAATTTTTGATAAATATCGACAAATTTTAAGAATTTTTAAATAAAAATCGACAAACTGAGAAATTTCTGATAAATATCGACAATTTTGAGGAATTTCCGATAATTATCGACAAATTCCTAAATTTTTTATATCGATTCCATCTTCCTACTTGCTTTCCACAAATGATTAGTGACTCCGGGTGTTTGCTTTCCACCATCAGTTTCGCCTGGCACCCCATCTCAGCAATAAGTCCGCTATAAGAATCAATCTCCAACTCCAGCGTCTTATGCTTCGTGAGCAACTTCACCGCCGCGTCCGCATCTCGGCCGCAATCCTGACTCCCGAGCAAACAATTCTTTTCGTTCATCCAACACTCTACTTCGTTCACCTCAGAATAAAACTAAAACAAAAAAAACCAAATTCAATCAAAATCAAATCAAATCGATAAAATGCACGCACCTGCTGCGCTTTATGCGACAAATCGAGTCTGCTTTTCCTATCCGCGGCCAGCCCCAGCAACTCGCTCCACGCGGCCCTCAACTGCCGACACTTCTCCTCCACGACCGCAAATTCCATCAAACTCTCCCCGGTCGCCAGCGTCTTATTAACGGTCAATTCGTGCGCCGCCAATTCCCGTTCGAATTTCTGTTTTTTAAAGAAAAATCCAATCAATCGATGAAATAAAACCAATTTGTCGAATAAATTACCGAATGTCTTTTACAAAATTTTTGCGCTTCGATCAAATTCACGCCCAAATCGAGCGAAGTGGCGGTCGGGGTGCGATCGCCGATCCATTGCAACTCGCCGTCCACCTCGAAAATAAATTCGTGCAAGCGCAGCGAGTTTTCCAGTTGTTGTCGCCGCTGCACCGACGGTGCCTTCAACCGCTCAAACCTAAAGAAAAAATTTAAAAAAAATTAATTTTCGATGATTTTAAATTGATTTTAGATGATGTCGACCTCTTTTCGAGGTTGTGTGTCTCGTGGAGGATGGCGGGGGCATCGAAATGGCCATTTTTTGCCATGTCTTCACCGAGACGCACCACATCGTGTATTTTGGCGTCCCACAGGTTGGCGTCGTTCTCCAGCGCCTGGTGCTTTTTCATCAGGTACTTGACCGTGCGCAAGTCCTCGCCGACTTGCGTCGATCCGAGGCAAGTTTCGAACTCGTCCAGTTTGAGTTTGGCGTCGTCCAGCGTCTTGTTGTAGGTGTGCTGCGCCACCGCCTGGCGTAGTTTGCGCCCCTTGTCGTTCATGCGCAGCCACAACGCGTCCCATTCGCTTCTCAACGCGTCCAGGATGTCGCCGATCTCGTTCGAGCGGTAATGGCCGTTCGCGACCAGCGCATGGCCGGTCTGGCAACACAAAACATTTGGTGAAATTTGTGTAAAACTAAATTTTTTGTTAATTTTTGTGTGTGGTAAATCTCACCCTGTTTAGGTCCGCCAGTCGCCTCTCGTTGGCTTTCAATTCGCCCTCCAACGCTTCGTGTTTTTTCAGTTTGCTTTGCACTAGGTCGTGAAATGATTCGTCGGACGCGAGTTTCATCTTGTCGTGGATCCAACACATCAACTGGATGGAAAAGAGGTGAGAAAACCTATTTTGGTTGACGGTGGTTTAGTTATTGGTTAATACCTCGTCCGCATCGGCTCTGAATTCGTAGAAGTAGCGAGAAGTGAGCAACATGGATTTGCGCTCGGCCGCCGAATCCCATACTGCACGCCGCCGTTCGATCACTCGTCCGTGACGCTCTTTTATGCTGGCGATTAAAACAATTAAGAAATTATTTCAACAGAAATATTATTAGCATGATTTTGTATGTACTTTTTTGCATCAATAAAGGGTGTGATTTGCACCAAAAGTGTCTTTTTTATACGTAAAAAGTGCAATTGTTATAAAAAATTAATTTTGTACGTTGCATTTGACGTAAAATGCCTTATTTTCAGTTAAAAATGCAATTTTTGTAGTTAATAATGCTAATTTTCGGCTAAAAATGCAATTTTTGCAGTTAATAATGCAATTTTTGCAGTTAATAATGCAATTTTTGCAGTTAAAAATGCAATTTTTGCAATTAAAAATGCAAATTTTCGGCTAAAAATGCAAATTGTCGGCTCTAAACACCCAAAAAGCCAAACACCACAATTGTTGCAAACATACTATTCGCTTCCATAATGCGGAATGGCCAGCAATCGATTAGCAAAATCGGTGAAACTCTTCAACTTGTCGTCCTGAGCGACCAACGTTTTCTCAAAATCCTCGTGACGCTTCAGCAAAGCGTACAAACCGTCCGCAGAATTCTAAACAAAACCGAAAAAACAGAATATTTAAATCCAGTAAATCGCAACGAATGAAATCGAATGAAATCGAATGAAATCGAATGAAATCGATCGAACGCACGCCCAGGTCGCGGTCCTGAAGAAACGTCTCGTGGCTGTTGGTGAGCGCGTCGATTTGGTCGCCCTCGCGGTTGAACAGCTGAAGCTTGAGCCCCTGCTCCAAGCGGTCCAGTCCGCGCTGCCAGTTGTGCACGAGCGCCGCGTGCTCCTGCTGCAGTTGCTTGGCGCGATCCTCGATGCCCGTGTCTTTCGGCTGGTTTTTCACCAGTTTGTTGCCGAGTTTCGTCACTTCTCGAAACTCGTCGTCGTGCGCTCGCATTTCCGTCTCGAGATCGCGGTGCTTCTTCAACACGTTTTCCGCTGTCGTTACGTCTTTGGCCGTTTCCGCCGTGTTAATTGCATTGTTCATTTCGTTGATCCAGCGCATCTGAAAGTTGAAATGGAAAACTTGTGAAATGTGCCATTAAGGCTGAAAATTACATTTTTGGCTCTGAAAATTACATTTTGCAACTAAATGTTACATTTTTGGGTCTAGAAATGTCATTTTGTGCCTAAAATTCCATTTTTTTGGAGCTGAAAATTCCATTTTTGGGAGCTGAAAATTACATTTTGCACCTAATGTTACATTTTTAGGTCTAGAAATGTCATTTTGTGCCTAAAATTCCATTTTTGGGAGCTGAAAATTCCATTTTAGGGAGCTGAAAATTCCATTTTTGGGAGCTGAAAATTCCATTTTTGGGTCTAAAAATGTCATTTTGTGCCTAAAATTCCATTTTTGGGAGCTGAAAATTCCATTTTTGGGCCTAAAAATTACATTTTGCACCTAAATGTTACATTTTTGGGTCTAAAAATGTCATTTTGTGCCTAAAATTCCATTTTTAGAAGCTGAAACTGCTTTATTATAGCAAAAAAATGCATTTTTATGCTTAAAATTAAAAAATCTCACCAAATTTTTAGTGGAACTATTGAAAATTTGCTCGCCCACGGCTTCTTCGAGTCGCTGCCGACGATTGGCCGCTTTTTCCTTCACTCGATTCCACAGAACATTCAGTTCGTTCTGCCTCTTGTTCACATATTGCAGTTCATTCGGGTAAGACGTTTTCACCGAGTTGCCCAAAAGACTAACGCGATTATATTTCTCCTCGACCGGAGCCAATTCCCTCTCGATATTCTAAAAAGAAATGAAATTAATTCAAACTTTTGTACATTTTTCTTGAAAATCAAACATCAAACCTCGTGTTTCCTCTGCAACGCTTGGACCGTTTTCAGGTCCTTGCCGAGATCGACGTTGTCGAGTTTTTCGATCTTCTCCAGCATCCAATCGCGAACTTCGTCGCACGTCCGGTCGAACAATTCGACACTGACGGCGCCCTGCAAACTCTTTTCCTTCTTCCGCTTCATTTCGTTGAGTTTATCCCACGTTTCGTGGATATCTCTTTGACGATATCGAATTTCGTCCATCTCCGACTTCCGTTTCGTCTTGTCGACATTGCTGCTCAACTCCTTCGCCGCTGAGTCGATCGAGTCGACCCGGAAACTGCTGCTCGACAGATCGGTAAGCAGAGTCTAAGAAAAAAATCGGAAATAAAATTTTAAAAACATCAAATATTTCATTTCAAATTTTGCGATTTTACTTCGAATTTTCGTTTCATCTGGTCAACCGTGTCACTTTTATCGTCGGTCAACAGCATTTTCTCCTAAAAGCGAACAAACTCATTGAATGAATTCAATTAACTCGATAAATCTATTGAATAAATTCGATAAACTCGATAAACTCGATAGACTCGATAAATTCATCAAATGAATTCAATTCACTCGACAATTATCGACGACAAATTCTCACTTTGTCTGCCATCCAGGCTTTGAAATCGTCGCACTCGCGGTAAAATCGAAATAATTCAATCGCAGCTTCCAAACTGCAGCGCCTCGTCTGCAAACAGTCTATCAAATCATTTTGTAAACGCACAAAACGCAAACAGTTTTTAATACCTCGCAAAGGTCCAACAACTGCGCGTGCGCTCTGTTTATCGCATCCTGTCGGTGCCGAACACTTTCGACCGCCTCTTTAATACCTATCAATTACAAAAAATAACAACAAATAATTTTCGAGGCCCACGGTGTATTTCTCTCACCCGGCGATGGCGGTGCGGCGGCTTTCATCACAACTTTCTTAACTTTCTGGATTTCGGGAACTTTGACGACTTTTTGTACTTTGCGCTTGACGGTTTTCGGCTCGAACGTTTGCACGTAATTTGCGGGCACGAATCCGTCGCAGTTTGTACTTTTGCGAACGTTCCACCAATCGGAATTTGTTTTATTCAGCAAGATCAATATCTGCGATGAAGAAAATGGAATAAATTTGTGAATTAAACGCTCTTCTTGACGTTATTTGAACCTCTCCTTTGAGGATCTGAATTCCTTCGCCTTTGAAAGGAAATATTGCGCGGACTTGAGGGATCGTGCGCTCTTCGATTACTTCCTTTAGCACGTCGCGCTCGACGACACGTTCCACGTCAATTTCGTGCGGGACGACTATTTCTTCGCTCCTGTTCTGATCCACCAACTGAAATGCACAAAAATCCATAGAATACTACTTGGAATTAACATTTTCGATTAGTTAGTGTTGTCAATTCAGGGGTACCGGTACGCGCAAAAATTTGATTTTTTTTTGAGGAGATTTTGACTGTTTTTTGGATTTTTGTTGTTTGATTTTGTGATTTTTTAAGAGATTTTTGATATTTCACTCAAGTTTTCAATTTATCGAGAAAATTTTTCAGGTTTTTGAATGGAATTGTGGTTACATTGGGAGCCTTTGCATTAAAAGATGCATTTTTCTGCCATTTCTGAGCTTATTGATGCATTTTTGAGACATTTTTGAGACATTTTTGTGACATTCATTTGTTTAATATCAAGTTTTGTCCACTTTTAGCTCAATAATGCATTTTTCTTTTGCTGCTTACATCCAACGAACCAAGCCCTAAGTTCGTAAGTTTATTCGCTTGTTCGTCCAGACGATGCAAATCGCCTTCGTAAGCCTCGATCTCGCTCTCCAAGTATCCTTGACGTTGCAGCAGAGCCTAAAAAATACGAAAATGCGCATAAAGCAAATAAGTTGTTCAAACGAGTGATTTTTTCTCGTCACCTGTGCGCTCGGTTCGTCCTTGCCGTAGTCTTTGCTGCTGACCAACGCAACTTTCTCCTTCATCCACGAATCGGCTTCGTTCGCGTCGGCGTAGTACTGTCGCGAAATGAGACATTAACGTCGTCGAATGTGGCAAAAGGGCGAGAATTACTTGGCAAACGTCGCTGGCGTCTTCGAGTTTGCGTTTTCTTTCGTCGGCGAGCTGCACGAGTTGTTTGAGCTTGGTCTGCAATCGGACGATGCGGCTGCCGATTTCCTTAGACTGTTTGTGCGACTGCGCGATCAGGTAGTCGCCCATCTGACAGAGCTGTTCGCATTTCGAGAAGCGCGCCTTCATCTCGTCCTGCAACGCCGTGTGCTTCTGGTTGAGGCGCAACACGGCGGCCAAATCGCGTCCGACGATGCGCGCGCTGCATATGCGCCGCTTCTCGGCGATCCAAGTCTCCTCCTCCTCGCCGTCGTGAATGAACTGCAGAAAAATGCGCGATTCCTCCAGTCGGCTTCGGCGCAGCGAACTCGATTTCTCCAACCTGAATGAAAACAAACGAAAGAAAATATAAACAATTGTTTGAAAATTGTTTGGAAACTGCGCAATGCGACCGTTCGTATTGCTGATGTAATTGCTGGAGATGGTTTTTGAGTATTTGTGCTTGGTGGTGGTGTTCGTTGATGAAGGGTTCGGCTTGGCGCCTCAAGCGCGCGATCGCCTCACCCTGGATGACGATCTGCGACTCGAGCAAACTGTGTTTTTGCAACAAGTCTTCGACCGCCAGCGAATGTTTGCCGTAGTCCTGCGACGAAAATTTCTCCTGAAAAAGACAAGTTGGTTTTGATTAGTTTTGATTGTTTAAGTTTATTTTCAGTTTTGTTGTTTTTCATTTACTTCCATCGATTTGATGTAAAGAGAAACTGTGTCCATGTCGCGAATCAGGTACATCAAACTGTTGTGTTTATTAAGCGCCGTTTTGTGGTTTTCCAGCAAGTCGAGCAGTTGATCCCACTTGTCGATCACTTGCTTCTCCCTGTCCTTAATCGCGCCACTTTTGTGATAATTCTCTTTGATTAGTTCAGCTGCCATGTCGCTCAGATCGCGGAACCTCTCGGTCTAGAAATGAAAAATGATAAATGGAAAAAATGAAAAAATGAAAAATGTGAAAAGAAAAAAATGAAAAACTGAAAAACGGAAAAAATTAAAAATTAAAAATTAAAAAATTAAAAATTTAAAAATGAAAAATGAAAAACGAAAAACGAAGAATAAAAAATAAAAAATATAAATGAAAAAAATTAAAAATGAAAAACGGAAAAAATGAAAAAAATGAAAAATGAAAAATAAAAAAACGAACAAACAAAAAAAATGAAAAACAAAAACTGAAGAATAAAAAATCAAAAAGCAAAAAGCAAAAATGAAAAACGAAAAACAAAAATTGAAAAATAAAAAATGGAAAATATGAAAAAATGAAAAATGAAAAAACGAAAAAAAAAAAAAAAACCGAAAAACAAAGAATAAAAAATGAAAAATGAAAAATGAAAAATGAAAAATGAAAGCGAATTTGTTGAAATTTGCAATTTTACCCTGGCCAATATGTCAGCGCTGATCGCTTCGTGTTTCTTGACCGTCGCTTCTATTTGTGCCAAATTGCTGCCGTAGCGCGGATCCGTCAGCACTTGTATCATTTCGTTTAAATAGCCCTCGCGCAAAATGCTCTGTAAAAAAAAAAAACGTGACATTTTTCCTTGAAGTTTAGTTGAAAAAGTTGTTGACTTTTTTCTCGAATTTGTAGGCCAACTGCTCGAGTCGTTCCTGCCTGCTGAGCTGATCGCGCAGAGCGAGTTCTCTCTTGTGTTCGGCCTTTTCCAGCTGCACCCACGCACGCTCGATGTCCTGCACCATTTTCCCTTCCGGCGGCGAGTACACGCTCTGACCCAGCGATTTCAGTTTCGTCTGGATCGCGAATAATTTCGCTTCGATTTCACTCCGTTCGCGATACCTGTTGACAGACACAACAAAAAACAACGACAACTGTTTATCTTTTTATCGTTTTGTATTTTACTATTTCGAGTTTCGACGCATTAAACTATGGTGACCCTGGTCGCCACTTCTCCCAGGGACACAGAAAAGAGCTCCGTGCACACTTTTATTTATTTTTATTACTTAATGTTACTTAACATTGTGCTTTTCGCACCCCAATTGCTGTCGGCACTGCAACTGCCGAATTTTGGCGCGTGCCCTGGACCATTTTGCTCGGCCCGGCGATACGCATTGCGCATACGCCGCAACCGACTTCGAGCAATTTCTTTGCAATTAAAGTCAATCTTGCTGCTACTGTTCACGCTGTGTCATGACTTATGCTACCTCGGACAACAGAAAACTGCCAGCGGTATCCAGCGAAGACTGGTACGAAGTTCTACGAGTTTCCGGCGAGTAAAATCGCCGACGTTGCGCAAAATTTCACGAAGAAATTCCCGATCTTTTGTGTCGAGTCAAACTCGAATTTCTCCAAACTTTTCTTTTCTTTTCTTTTCTTGCACTAGAAGTTAGGACTAACTTGTAAGTTGTTAGATTTTTCCCGCCAATAATTTTCGCGCGTACATGTTATTCGGCTGGATATTTTTAGGTTTAGTTTTAGCGTGTAAACCGAGATCGCGTGAAAACATGGAGGTTTTACTTTGGAGGTTTTTCTTCCGTGCGATACATTTTGAAGCGCAGCAATTCCTTCTGAATCTCGTCCAACGAATTGGCAAAATCGTGGTCGTTTAATTCGACGATTTTCCCGTTGATCCAAGCGATCAGATTGGACGAAAAGCGTTCGTACTCTCCTTTATTGCGATCAATATCCATCAACTGCCCAACGATCTAAATTGAAAAAAAAGAAAATTAATAATTTACTCGAATTGAATTGAATTGAATTGAATTTACAAATTTACATTGGCAATTCGGCGCCCGCTTTTCATTTCGTTTTTCATCTTAGCAAACGTGTGATAATAAGACGCGACGTACGTCATGATGGACTTCTCGTCCGGCTTCTTCACGTCAACATCTGCCAAAAATTAAGAATTAAATTAAATGAAAAAGGAATGGAAATGCCGGACCTTCGGCGTCGAGCAGTTTGGCGATGCCCAGTTGGGTTTGCGCGACCTCGAACGCGTTGTTCAAGTTGTCGATGTTGCGGTGCGGGTCGAGCGAGCGGTAGGCGATCAGATCGGGACGGTGCGCGTGAATGAGCGCGTTGAATCCGAGTCCGTTGCGCCAACTGGTCGTGAAATCTTGGATGTTGACGCCGGTGTAGCCGGACGTTCTTCGCTGGCACCAGAGGAGGAGAGCGTCCTTGGCGGATTTCTTTTCGCTGCTCTCGTTCTCCTCGTCGACGTCGATTTCGATTTCTTGGATCTGGAAGCGGAGGATGATGGTCCAGATGAGGCCGAGGATGAGTCTGGGATTGCCGTCGACGATGTCCTCGGCGCCGATGCTTTCGAGGCGCACTTTGGTGTGCAGGAATGCGAGGCATTTGTTGACGTTTTCGATTTTGTGGAATCGCATTTTGCCGTTGTTGGGTTTGCCGAGTTTTTCGCCGGAGATGATTTCGAGGAGTTTGAGTAATTTGCGGCCGTCGGCGAGGTCCGTGAATAGGTCGAAGACTTCCATTCGCACCTGAAAGAAATTGAAAATAATTGAAAATAATTGAAGAAAAATTGGAAAAAATTGAAGAAAAACTGAAAAATATTGAAAGAAATGGAAAAAATTGAAGAAAAATTGAAAAAAAAATTGAAAAAAATTGAAAACAATTAAAAAATTGAAAAATAAATTGAAAAAAAATCGAAAAAAAAATAAAAAAAAAAATTGATAAAAAATGAAAAAAATGTTTTAAAAAATTGGCAAAAATGTTTTAAAAAATTGACAAAATGTTTTAAGAAATTGCCAAAAAAGTTTTAAAAAAGTTTTAAAAAAAGTTTTAAAAAATTGCCAAAAAAGTTTTAAAAAATTGCCAAAACAGTTTGAAAAAATTGACAAAAAAGGTTGAAAGAATTGACAAAAAAGGTTGAAAAAATTGACAAAAAAGGTTGAAAAAATTGACAAAAAAGGTTGAAAAAATTGACAAAAAAAGTTTTAAAAAGTGCCAAAAATGTTTTAAAAAATTGCCAAAAATATGAAGAAAATTTACACAAATTAAAAGAAGTCGAGATAAATTGAAGTAAACTGAGAAAAACAAAATTTAAAAAAAAAAAAAAAAAAAAAAAAAAAAAAAAAAAATTAAAAAAAGATTTAATAAAAACAAGTAATTAAAAAAATGTAAATGAAATTTCGAAATTCCAAACTCGCGCAACACCTTCAAAGTACCTTGAAAAGAAACGAATTGATCCATTTGGTGAAGGTCTTCTTCTGAATGTGAAGGCGCTCCTCCTGCAGCGCTTTGATGCGCCCCGTCTCGAACTTGAGCATGTCTTCGCGCTGCGACATTTCCACCTGACAAAAAACCAAACCAAACCAAACTTTTCAAAAACAGTTCATTCATTCATTCACCCATCCATCCATTCGCTCGTACGAGCACAAGAGCAATTTGATAGCGCGCCCGAGGCAAAAACCAAAACGGCCTCACATTATCACATTACGTCTTCTTGCTCGACTGAAATTTAATGAAATAAACAAACAAATCGACCCGAAGTGACCTCCTTTCAATTTGCTGCAATCTCGACGCTCAATTACGAGCTAGATAAACAAAAAATCAAATATTCTTATCGATCCAACCTACATAACGCCAAATATTTGATAAGAAAACAATTTTAAAACGAGAAAAGTCGAAAGTCAAAAGTCGCTCACCTGTCCCGCCGAGCGCCGAGCGCCGAGGCCGAGTCGCGCAAAGTTTGTCGACTTTGCGGGCGCAGAGTCGGAATGGGTTGGGAAATTCGGTCTAAATAGTAAGGACCGAAAGGTTGGTTGTTGGTTGAGTTAAGTAGAGACAGCAAAACGACCCGCCCACAAGTTTCGGGCACTAAAGTAATCTCAGATTGCTCAGGTGGTTGCGACGGCGCCATCGGTGGAGACCGAACGAAGCTCGCGACCCTCGAGACAAAATGTCTCGATTTGAAAATGGCCAAAGACCAAAGACCGAAGGCCAATTTTTGATAAAGAATTTTATTTTTTCAAACTAAATAGATAAATATATTTCGTGGAGATGTGTCGATTTATTTCTAGTTTTAAACGCAGAAAATGTGTTGCGGTGGTCCGAATGAGCGTGATCTCGGAACTAAGAGCAAGATTAGTGACGTCATAGTTGATTTTGCACTGTTTATTTTTTAACTTGGGATTCCGATAGAGTAGGTAGCGTTATCATTAGCTCGTTACAGTGCGCCCGGGGAAATGGAAATGGCGCCAGAGCCAGAGATATTCTCACTAAAACCAAACAACTTAATATGGACACTTTTCATTTAATTATTCATCTAATTATTCATTTCATCGGTGTAGTAAAGATAAAACCAAAAAGAAAAGAAGAACTTTGCAAATTTCGTGCCACAAACACTCGTGCACGTGATTTGATTTAGACATCGCGGATTGGTCGAAACCTTAACGGAATTGCTGTTTGACTCGTTTTTGGTAAGTGAATTCAAATTCAATAAATTAGATCGTTTTATTTCACTCAATTTGCTTCTTTTTTTTTTACTTTGACTCGTTTAAATTTAAATATTTTTAAATATTTACAGTTCAGTTATCAAAATAAGTTTCTTTCTTCCTTTCACACGGAAGTGTTTGCGTCGCTCGGCGGAGACCCGGCTCCTCGAGATCCTAAACAAAAATTCACAATTTTTTAAATTTTCAAATTTTCAAAACAAAAAATTCACCGGAGTACGGGGATGATGGGAATCGAGAGGAGCCACTCAATTGCGCTTCGGACGGCAATTTGTGCGCGACGTTCGGGCGATCGTAGAACCTCGGCGGCGATAAATCGCGAAAGGGGCCGGGGCCGGGGCCACCGAACGGAGGTCGTCGATTGAACATGGGTGGCGACGGGGGTCTCCGTCCCGGCATCGGTGGAAGAAAATCGTACGGCATCATCGGAGGGGGCATGTCGAATCGCGGCAAACGATCGCCGAGGAACGGAGAGTGTTGCCCAATCCCACCACGGGGTGGCGGCGGCGGCGGCAGCGGGCGGTCGAGCGGGAGAAACGGAATGCGGTGACCCATGAGCGGCGGAGGCGAGTTCACTTGGCCGTTGCTGTCACCGTCCCCTGGTGAGAGAGAGAGATATAGAAAAACAAAGGTAATGAAACGTTTAGGTGCAAAAGGAATTGATTTGTACGTCTGGTTGGAGTGAGCCTCGTTTCCGCTATTTCGGATCTGTTGGCGGCTGCTTCGTGCTCGAGTGTTGTTAATCTGTTGCGAGGAAGATTTTCAATTTTTATTTTTATTTTTTGAATTGTTGTTGTTTTGCTACTTGTTTCTGAGCATGGCGGCTTCTTGCTTGGCTTCCTCGGCTCGACGTTCTGCCGCTCTCGCAGCTAGCTGCAATAGTTGGAATCGCAAGTTTTTACTTATTCCCCGCTGTTTGGATACAACAGCGCGTTTTTCGGCAAATTTGGCTATTTTTCAACGACTTTTTCTATTTTTAGCAATATTTTTGCTGCTTTTTGCTATTTTCAGCAATACTTTTTTAGCTTTTTGCTATTTTTAGCAATACTTTTTTAGCTTTTTGGCTATTTTTAGCAATATTTTTCCTGCTTTTTGCTATTTTTAGCAATGTTTTAGCTGCTTTTTGCTATTTTCAGCATTTTGCTATTTTTAGCAATATTTTTGCTGCTTTTTGCTATTTTTTAATTTTAGTTGCTACTCTTAGCTAATTTATTCGCCATCTGAAAGCCATAGAAGAAAAGTAGCGCGCTGCCAATACTGCTAAAAGTACAAACCCAATTTTCGTGCGATTTGCTTTCGTGGACCGTTATCTATAAAAAAAATAAATAAATTAATAACAATAATAAATGACGAAAAATCAATCAATCAATCAATCAATCAATCAATCAATCACCTGCGTCTTATAACTGCGAACTTGATTGTCCATTTCCTTCTTCAACGCCTGGATGTGCGAGCGATGCAACTCGACTTCCTTTTCGTACAAGTCGGCCTTCTCCGTGACCGACAGCGCCGATTCCTCCGTCTGTTGTCGCATCGCTTCCTGCACGCCCAATTCCCTGCAAACAAATCAAATTCCAATCGAAATTAAAACCGAATTCAATCCATTTCACTTTTCCTCACTTTTGCAGTTCGATTTCTTTCCCCTTGAAATAATCGGACAGCACGTGCAATTTCGTCACGGCTTCGTCGCGTTCTTGCTTCAGTTCGGCGTCCCGCTGCCTCAATAATTCGTTTTCGGCCACGAGCGTGTCGAGGCGCGCTGTGGACGACGAGATCAATTTGTTATTTGTTATTCTCATTTGTCCCTTCCCTCCCCCAGCGAATAAATCGCGAATTTACATTGAACGAGCGTGCACGAGTTCATTTTGTTGTCGTAGTCTTCTTGCAGAGCCGCGTAGTTGAGCGACGTGGCCTTGAGTTGCGCGGACATCGCCGACACGTCGAATAACATTTGCAGTTTTTTCGATTCTGGAATTAATTGCTGGGATTAGGAAACGTTTGTTTTGATTGGTCGGTTGGTTTTGTTGGTTTTGTTGGTTTTACTGGTTTCAGGGTCGGTTTCGGTTTCCAAACTCTCGAGTTGCGTCGCGGTGTCTCTTAAAATCTGAATATTCAACAAAAAAAACACATCAATTTTACCAAAATTTTAAACTATGAGAAAGAAAGAAAGAAAATCACCTCAATTTCCTTGACTAAGTCGTCGTTAGTTTTGGTGGTTAATTCGATTTGCTGCTGCGATTCCAACAGCCTCTGGTTCCACACTTGCGCCTCTTGCAGCAACTGCTTGTTACTTTCTCTCAGTTCGTCTTTTTCCTCGCTCAACGCGTTAATCCTTCGCTCGGTGTCGTCAACCATCGATGATTTAAGGCGTAGCTCATCTTGCAACTGAAACGGGAGAAATTCAACATCAAAAATGGCCGCAACGATCGATTAACGATCTTTTAACGAAGGCACGTACGGCGCTTAAGTGTTCTTGCAAAGTTTTCACATTTTCCTCCGCGATTTCGTGCTCCTCTTCCAATTCGCGTAACTTTAAAATTGAATTAAATTGAATTTAAATAAAATTTAATTTAAATTTTCATCGAATTTACGTATTTGTCTTTTGTTTCGGAATCCGCCGCCGAGCGAATCGACATGTTTTTGTATTCGGCGACTTCGTCTTGTAAATTCTCCACGCGGGAACTCAGAGCGCAATTTTCTTGTTTGGCGCTCGCGAGATCTTCGCCGACGAGCGAGAAACTTTCGTCCATTTTTGCGTATTTTTCTTCGTGTTCGACGGCGATTTCGGCCTTTTCTCTCAGCAAATCGCGTTCGGCGCTCACGACGAACAGTTTGCGGTCAAGGTTGCACAGACGCGCGATTAAAACGCGTTCCTTGTTTCCTCGCTGCAATGGAAGAAAGAAAGAAAGAAAGAAAGAAAGAAAGAAATGAGACAAATTCAAAGAAATTCAAATAAATTCAAATAAATTCGGATGAATAAAACCTTGATGAGGAAATAAATGCTGAAGAAGAAAAGGAAAAAAAAGGCCGTGATACTCGTCAAGACGGTCGCGTGCGGCGAAACGCCCATTTTCTTCTGATCGGACAGAACCAGCTGTACGGATTCCGGTAACTGCGAAGAAAATAATCAAAAATTAACAGAAATTAGTTAAAAATAGAAAGACAAACAAAAATACTGACAAAGTCGATGATGAATTGGATCCGTTTTCTCAACTCGAAATCGCCGCCGACAAACGGTAAAGCGAAAATCCAGTCTTCCGGGGCAGCGTGCGATGCCGAAGTCGAAGCCGAAGTGGTTCGTGCGTCGGTTTTAGACGCCGGAATCAAAATTCGCAAAGGCGATTCGGTTGTTTCATCATTGTTCGGCCCTTCCGCAGCGGACGAAACGTCATTTTCGACGCTTTTTTCGTCTATCGACGACGAAATTCTTTCTTTTTCCTCAGTTCCCCCATTAATTGACATCGAAGTCGTTTGTTTTTCGTCATTTTCCTCATTAATTAACGTCGAAATTGTTTGTTCTTCGTCACTTTCCTCATTAATTGACGTCGAAATCGTTTGTTTTTCGTCATTTTCTTCATTTTCCTCATTAATTGACGTCGAAATTGTTTGTTTTTTGTCACTTTCCTCACTAATTAATGCCGAAATTGTTCGTTTTTCGTCACTTGCCCGATTAATTGACGTTGAAACCGTTTTCTCTTTCTCAATTTCCTCGCTACTCGACGTCGGAATGAGAGTTTGCAGCGGCGTTTCGGACGTTTCGGACATTTCGCCGCTCGTCGGGTTTTTCTGAGCGGACGAAACGTGAGTAGTTTCGACGGGTTGCACGCCGAGGGAAGTAGAAATCATTTGTTTCTCGGTGACTTTCCAAAGTTTCTCGGTGAATTCGCTCCCGGTCGACTCTTCGGGCGTAAACGACGAAGTCAAAACGTGTTTTTCTTCTTCTTCGATAATTGTCTTTTGCACTTGTTTCGACCTTTCCATCTGCAAGAATTCCACCTGCGGCGTTTCGACAATCTCGTCCTCATCGTCCATGAACTCCTCGTCGTCGTCGTCATCCGAGTCCGCATCGGTCGAAAGTTGGTCGGTCACCTCCAGCTCGACGCCGTCGCCTTCGTCGTCCTCCTCGTCCAAATCCATTTTTCCACCCAAATTTTCATTTATTTCCTCATCTCCGCGTCCGCCCGCCATCTTGGATGTCGCGAACCGAGCCAAAACCGAACCGAACGAATACGTGCACGTCGACGTTTCCGCCGTGCCGCACGTCAAATGCGCCAAATTCGACGTCGTTTCCGCCAAATTCGATCGCGTCGACGTCGTTTCCGCCAATTTCGATGTCGTTGACGTTGTTTCCGCTTTCTCCCGGACGGATTCGGTTGGTCGGACGATCGGCAACTCGCTTTTCGACACCTCGATGCTCTCGGCGGAGTTGAGCGTCACGTTTTCGATCAGTTCGGCGGAAACCGATTCAATATTTAACGTTTCCGCACTCGTGAACATGTGCCTGAGGATATTCGTCGATAATTGATCGAAAGATGCGGGAAATTCCGACGTAAAAGTCGCGATTGTCTCGATTCCGTGCGTCACAACGGTCTGCGCCCACGAGCTTTCCACGGGTGATTTTTCGGCCGAACTTGAGCCCTGAAATTAAACAAATTCGGATGAGTCGCGGCGATTCAATTTATTCATTTTCGGTTACTTCTGTCGGTACGGTGGCTTTTAAATCGCTTTTCGGGATAAGTATCTTGTGTTCACGGATGAATTTTTTCGGTACGTAGCCCCGTTTGCCGGAAATCTGGAAAATCGGACCGAAATTAATTAATTTTTTGATTTTTTTCCGTTTTTTGTTTTGTTTTTTACTTCGGCGCCCCATAAGTCCGGATTTGAGCCAGCGGATTTACTGAATATCTTGACCGCGGAGTTGATTTGGAAGGAAAGGATGCGAGGATCGCTGCTGTGGTAACGAATTAACGTACGGGCTTCCGAAATTTGTGCTGGAAAAAATGAAAATTTCACAAATTTAATTCGAAGCGTTGTAACGGATTTTTGCTTTTTTTCAATTTACCGTTGCAATGCTCATCGCTGCACAACCTTAGATCCGAAATCTGAGCGTACGACAAGACGGCTGCCACCGAAAAGCATAAAACGTAGCGCAAATGCGCATTAAGTGCCATTAAAACATCAAACAGCAGACGAGAATATAACCACAAACGAAATGTATGTTAAGACACGTAGCTTGAATGGCGCTCCCGCGACGCCTAGCGACGAAACCAAAAACCACAAGACCAAAAGCGCTCGAATTAACTCCAACGAATTAATTTACTCAACAACATTTATTCACATAATTTTACAGGAAAAGCAAAAAGCTTTGGTTTTTAAATATTAAAATCGTTTTCATTTACGCAGTTGCCGTACAATTATAAATAGTGATTAATATTAAAGTGTCCTTCAATTTATGTCGGTGCTGCATGAAAAGTGATGCGTTTTTATGAATTAAGGCACAAAGTGTTCTTGGTCGGGGTTCGGGGTGTTGGAATTGGAATCAATACCTTTTGCTCTCGAAATTGGGCTGAGTTGTCGTAGCTGACGACTCGTCACCGCTACCGCCACCCCACGATTTTAATTCCATTTCTTCTTGTTTTGCTTCGCGCTCGCTTTCTTTCTTCATCCATTTGTATTCCTCGATCTCGTATTGATATTTCGGAGAAGTTATTCCGAAAAAATACGCCAGATACTCGCCCACGGTGTCGCAAACTGAGTAATTAACAGTAAATTAGGGTGTGGTCGACCGGAAACCGAAATGTCGAGTCGAATGCGAATTCCAGTCCAGTTGTGAATACACCGTGACGGCGTGAATGACGTCATTCGTATTCGCAAGTGTACTGGAATAGGTTTTAGTAGCTACCGTTGAGGGTTTTGGTCCCGAATGTAATCGTGTAGTACCAAAAAAATGGTAACCAGTTTAAAGTCGTCTATAAAAAGTAATAAAATGTTAAACTATTTAAATTTTAATTTGAATGTGATTAACTTACGGGATCTACTACGTCTTTGCAAACCGCGTCGACTTTGTCGTCTTCATCGTCGTCGTATTCCTCTAAAACCCCATCGCTAAAATACAAAACTCGCTTCGGTCTTTTCTTTTCGTGCTCTTCTAGCTGTCAGTGGATAAAAAATTAAATTAAAACACTAAAAAATCGTCAAAAACTCACTTCAATAACAGCTTCATCAACAATCTCGCCCGCCATCTTGCACGAGTTGCACAAAACCGGCACCGGAGCGCTGCGATCACTCGCCATAAACAAAAAGGAAAAGAAAAATGGCTACTTTTTCGATGTCAAACTTTATTATTACCCCACATTTTCACTTTCGGACCATTACACAAGCAAAAGTTTCAATCGGCATTTCCGACAAATCGTGCCGTGTGTAAAAAAAAAAACAATAATTAGTATCAAACTGCGTGTACGAAATTTTCGAGCTCAAACTCACTCGTCACATGAGCCAAAAAAATTAGAAAAAAAAATCGGACAAAATTTAGAAATTTTTTGGTATTACATCAAAGCTTAGATTATCAAAGACACAAACAGGTACCGCCCACTACACGAAATCATAAAAACCGAAAAGAAAAATCCATTATTTCATTTAATTATTATTATTTATTATAATTATTATCATGTTTTTCATTAGTTTCCAAAACTAATAAATAATCGAATTGACTTAGGAGCGATCCGTGGATCTGAGCTTCTCCTCAACAATTTCCTCACTCGCTTCGGCGTTGTCGGTCGCTTGGATATATTTGTGCACTCCGACCAAGCTCTTCTTGAGCGCGTCGAAACTGCTCGAGTACAACATCTTCTTCTTCACTCGCGCTGTGTCCGGACACCTACAAAACACAAACAAAAATCAATTTACTCTTGAAAAAACATCAATTTTGTCAAAAAAAATCATTTTTTGTCGGAAAAAATTAAATTTCTCTTTAAAAGAAATCAATTTTCTTCATTTTGTCGACAGATTAGTAATTTGTGTCGCTTTACCACAGCATTAGGAACAGTTTCTGCTTTTTGCTTCCCTCCTGAGTGCCCTGGCACTGGTGCGTGTACTCGTAGTCGAACACGCCGTATCTACACTCGTCGTCGCCGCCTTTTTGTAAATCGGTCAGGAAATCGGTGTAGACGGCGTTCCTTTCGCCTATTACTTCCACGTCGATCTGTTTATCGTCTTTGATGAAATACACGGCGTATCTGTACTTCTTGTCCTTCTTGATTTCTTCGAATTTTGTCTTGCACGAATCGGCGACGGTGACCCCAGAGGCCTAAAAAATATATATATTAAAAACTTTTAATTTTGCCTCGAAAACTATTTCAATTTAAGTGTAATGTTTAATCCAACGAGTTATTCTGTTGGTTTTTGTTGGTTTTTGTCGTTTGCGGAGAACTGGCGAGGCTTTTTGTGGCTTTTTTGTGGGTGGACGTTGGAAAAATCACCTGCCAACAAAATGGCGGAGCCGGAATTTGCAGCCCGACTGAGTCACGCTGTTGCTCGGCTTTTCGTAGCGATAAACTTACGTTCGTTGGGGCGTTCGAAGGGGTTTAAATTCAATCTAGGTAAGCAGACTTACCATTTTAGACGTTGAGCAAAATCCCCGCTGTTCGAGTTTCACTTGTTCGGTGCGGAATCGGGCTGCCGATCGTACCGTTACAAAGACAAGGCGAAGGAAGAGGTGGATCGTCCGTAGGAAAAACAAGAAAATAAAAAGCCTGCGCTGGGAAGAGAGAAGGCTCGTGATTGGCTGGATAGGTGATGTCGTTTGTGGGGTGGCCAATCGTCGCGGTTGTTTCTTTTATGAATGGAGATAATTACGTAATTTTTTTAAAATTTAAGTTTGGTTTTGCAATTTTGTTAATCTCGATTTATTATTTGTTTAGAGTTAGTTCTAGGTTTGGTGATTGCGATAAATATTGGAATGGAAGTGATGTGTTCGGTGAGCACGTGATGGGTCGCGTCATCGACGACCAATCGTGAGGCGATTTGGGGGATATCTCCTAATTTGGGCGTATGGGTAGACGAGAGGCAAATTTGTTTTATTCTATTCTATTCGGGTAAATAAATAAATAAATAAATAAATGAATAAATCGGCCGGGCAGTTCCTTTTCCTTTGGTTATCGATTCGAAGGAAATTGGGGGATGGTGCTATGTTTTCTCGGAAATACGGATTTCAGTTGCTTTGTATCTTTCCGTTTTCCGGTTCGCAATGACAATTTTTTATTTTGAAAAAAAAAAAATAATAATAAAACCTCAACAAATCTAAAAGGAGTTTTCTATGTTGTGTTTTTTTATTTCTATACAAAATCATAAAAACATTGAAACTGATCGTGATGGGTATTAGTTTTTTAGTTTGAGTTCTGGCTACGAGATGGCGATAGCATTTGCGATGTCGTCAGATGCGGCGCGCTCTGGTGACTTCGAAAGATTTTTCAACATTTTTTCAAAATTGTATTAAAAATTTTTTCTTTCTGATTTAAACATTTTTTCTTTCTTATTTAACCATTTTTCCTTACTTCTTTTTTTAAATAAGTAAGAAAAAAATTTCTTAAGGTTTTGTTTTTTAATTTTCCAAGTGGAATTGCATCACCGGAACCGGAAGTGAGGGCTCCAGTTCTGTATGAACTAGAGGTGTGCGCCGACTCGGCTGAGCCGAGGCTGGTCGGCTGAAACCCAGCCGCCGCCGTCTGGCGAGAATTATCAAAACGCCGCCGCCGCTGATTGTATCGGCTATAAACGGCTGAAATTTTCGAAATTCGAAATTGTTTTTTAAAAATGCCTTTTTGCATGCAAAAAGTAAAAAAAGTGCATTTATTCATGCAAAAGTACAAAAAGTGCATTTTTTCATGCAAAAAGTGCGAAAAGTGCATTTTTTCATGCAACCGGAAATGGCTAGATACATGAAACATGCACTTTTTGCATGAAAAAATGCACTCTTGTGACCGTCTGTCCCCACAAACGGCACTGGCGAACGAGTGCAACCGCTAGTAAGCGCATCTAACAATAGATGGCGCTAAAAGCGGTAAGAAGTCGAAACACGAGCGAAAAGACCGGAAATGCCGTGCGACTGGTCCCAGACCGGAAGTCACGTGACCAGGTCGACCACGCCATGTTCCGGGCAGTCCTGTCTCCGGCAGCAGAGCAGTGGGTCACGTTTGACCACGCTCTCGCCGACAGCATGGCTTTCCTGCAAGTTACAGATGATTTGCCATGTGGCGTGTGGACGCTGTCCACCACCGTGACCTGAGCATCAACATTACGGCGCCGTAGCATCGTGCACGGCGCCAGAATGGTTTCCGACCACGCTGGCCATCGTAATGGCGACCAGCGGTCAATTTAGGCTTGGAGTGCCAAACCACTCCAAAACAACATGGAAACTTCACTGATTGTCAACAGAGCACTGGCCCCTCGACAACCTGCCTTAATAAAACATATTAAACTCACAAGTAAGTGCACAATACAATCCCAACAATTTATTCCAAATGGTACTTATGATCGAAATGGGATTTTACTGCCTTGACGTTAAACATTATGTACACTTGAATGGAGATCTGAGATTCGTAAATTGGCTTAAATTTGGGAAAAAAGTAACCTTCTTAACTATTGTACCCTAAGATCATTTTATCTAATATTCATGCAGCATTAAATAATTTAAATAACATAAATAAGATGGAAATACATTCAATTCAACGACATTTGTTTATTTATTTACTTCCATTTTTTGAAACAGCATAAAAAAGTCAATTCTTCATCAATGTATGGACAACTGTTCAGTCTGTAAAAGATTCACATCAATTCCAACTCAAGAGTTTCTCATAACATCATTTGCATACCTGCAAGAATTGATTGCCAAACAAAATTACTGCAACGACGACACTTTGTGCTTAGTCGCTAAACACTGCCTGCATTTAAAGAAACTGGATGTGAGATGTGCCCATGGTTTAACAGCTCAAGGAATCAAATTTCTTTGCTCACCGCAATTGGCAGCCAAACAGTTGGTGTATTTGAACCTTTAGAATACAAAAGTGACTGCAAAGGGAGCAGAAAAAGCCTCGAAACATTTGACTTGTCTCGATTTCCTAGAATGCAACACACTGTAATTAGTCTTCTTAAATCTCTGTTGGAGCAAGAATTGCTGTTCGTTAGATATAAAGAAATGTCAATACTTGTATGGCGAATATAAATAAAACGAGAACCTAACAAGAAGTTGGCTTTTATAGCCCTACTCAACAGGGACTTCTTTAAACTGAACTAACACATGAATAGAGTTTAATCTTCGACATATATTTACGATA
>JAQIXU010000614.1:0-28315 GCA_034701245.1 Strigamia transsilvanica | reverse complement strand
AAAATGAATTTTTATGAACACTTTAAAATTTATTGCTTTGAACAGCATTTAACACTATTGTTGATGCGATGCGACTTGAAGCCGTCTTTTGGGCGTCACGGACGCTTAGCTTCCCCGCCTCGCACACATCCAAGTGTAAAACCATAAAAACTAAACTCGTTTCCGGTCAAATTTCTATTTTTCACCTCAATTTTATGGAAGCAGCTATTTATGCCTCTATTGTTATTTCATATATGAATAAATTAATAGTTCTATCCGGAATTAACGCTCTTCTTCCTCTTTAGATTAAGAAACAATACAAGAATTACATTTCTTTTTAATTCCCTTTAACACGGTGATAAAAATGTGGGGGAAAAAAATTACAAAATTCGTTATAATTGTGTTTTAATCACACACTGCAACATGGCGGAAGAGTTTTATTAAGTCGAGGAAGGAAATGAAGCGATGGGAGGTGGAAAAATGCGGAACGCTTTGAATAAAATTTCCTCAAATACAAAACCGGACGCGAAATACGTGCGTAAATGTTTTTTCCATTCTTTCAATTTCCCACATGAATTGGAAGCTGTTGGTTGGATTAACCCGTTAAAACGATTCACTAGAGAAATAACGATGCGGGTGATTTATCATTCGAACCGGAAGTGCGCTCTTTAAGGTCAACTTGGATGAAACAATCTTTAGAAAACGAGTGACAAGTGACTGATTGAATTTTCTTTTACGTTTTTTTTTTTAATTAACTTTGCGTTATTGTTGATTGAAATGTGAAAATTCGAAATCGGAAACAATGGCGATCTTTGTTGGCTTTAATTGTATTAGCGCTGGAGGCACCAAATGGACGGCGCATGCGCCGTGGCCTCATCTTCCTCAGCTGTTGGATTCCTGCTAAGAAACTCATTCAGCCACGAAACGCGCAAGTGCCAAGGTGCGGATACATCGCCTACGCTTAGTTGACTCCCCACATTTCACCAACAATGCGAACGAAGTTGTGAAATTGCGCGGATGATGTCTCATTCATGATGAAAAATTACCCGTTATCAACATCATATCTGGAGCTCATCCTCTGGCTCTTAATTGCAGGTAATCACATCACCTTTAATTGCAAATTTCATTTAACATTGAGACGTTTGAAGGAGAAAAGTTGTTGGTATTCGGGTTTCTGGTAGAAAAACTCATGTCAATCAGGGTTAAGCATTTATTTCGTCTTGTCATTGGCAATTTGCGTAAACAAACAAAAAGTACCGTAATTAGAATTACCGTACTTTTTAAATTCTTGATGGGGTACAAAGGACTAATTAGCATTCGTTTTAGAAATAGTTTTTGTTTTCAATTGGTTTTGGCATCAATTTTTTGGTTTTTTACTCCAATTTTTGGGTTTTTTTGGTAAGTATTTTTAGTTTTCTTAGTTTTCTTGGGAAAATTTTATATAGGCCATCTGGTGAGTGGACATGGCTGACCGGAATTGCTGAGTGAGTGAGAGAGAGAAAAGTAGAAACAAGATTTTTTTTTTTCTCCAGAACTTGTAATATCATCCTCAAATCATCTTTTTTTTTTTAGTTTCATTCTAGTTTGCTTGTTTTTTAAAAACAACTAATAAATCGAAAGAAAAAAATAACTGTAGCAATTGCCACCATTACCAAATGTTATAAACCACTAGTAAAACAACCCCAATAATATTAAAAACAATTGCAGTAATTGACAGTTTAACCAATTGTCCCACCAAATCAGTGCAGTACGAAAACAATCGCAACAATTACAAATTTCGTTTTTACCAATTGTTACCAAGTATTGAAACTTTTCTCAACCGATCCAATAACCCTTTGCACATTTTTTACCTAAATCCGGACAATAGACCACCAATCAACGACCTACACCCGTAAAACGAGTAAAGAACGTACACGTGACGTCACGGGGCGACAGTGGTCACCTAATTCCACCGGTCCAACAACCCCTTTGCTTACAAGTTTTCTTTTTTTTTCTTCACTTTACTCGTTTTTAGCTCCTCATTTTCTTCGACTCATTCAAAGTGGCCAAACCACTTTCAAGGGCAGTCAACAAGACCCACAGCCGCAGGGTCAAGCGGGAACAATGACATGAGTGGGTTTCATTCAAAAAATCAAGGTCAATCACCGCCATTTCCACCTGCCCCAATTGTTAACCTCTGAACACACACTTCCTCATGATCACCACCACCGAAAAAAATTTAATGACCACATAAAATTCCCCATTAGTTTTAAAAGATTAAACTTTTCATTCAAATTGCAACTTTGACCTATTTTGGTCTTGGTGACGCTGTCCACAACAAATCAGTCATCTTTACCGTGACACTGCAAATAAGACCGAAAGAGAAAAATTGCCAATGGTCCAATGACCTTTGATTGATCGGGCCTAAGGTGTGGATTGGGAACCAAGGACGACCTTGCAACAAAAGTAGATCAATTACAGTTTAGAAGGAAATCAAAATGGCACACCCCTCTGGTGGTGCTCAACTTATTGGTATTAAAAGCATTATGCAGCAAAATTTTCCTTTAAAAAAATGTTCTTCGTTTCAGCCTACTTTCAATCTAGTCCTAAATCCAAGTAAGGGCGATAAAAAAAAGTGTTAAACTCATTTTCTTGGGATAATTTTAACAAGACTATACAACGCCATTAAATCAAATTCAAACATCGATAAATTAGACCAGATCTAATGCACAAATTGCTCCTGCTTTCCCTCTGGTGACAAAATCCCAACTCGTGCAAGCTGAACATGCGGCTCTTAATATTTTGTGGATTGAAATGAGTACACTTTAAATCCTTTAACGAGGATCTGCGGGAGTTTTAATGCTAGTAATTGTGGTAATTCCAGTTTCCGCATTGTAATTTGCGTAAATAAGACTTTTTTCCCACTTACCGCACCTAAAAGCCACGAAAACAATAATTTCTGGTTGGTTTTTTAGGTAGGGAAAATTTCATTGAGAGTAATAATTTGTGAAAATTGGTAATTAAGTTAAGACTAATATATTAGTTACAAGACACCTGAAGCAGATGTATGTCGGCGAGTGACCTCCCCTAAGGCGATCAAAACAAAACCAGATTCTAGCTGTGTATAATTTTCTCTTACCAGATTCCAACTCTCAATGCACATATCAACTCGCTGTCTCTTTTTTAAGCCGTTCAAAAGTCACTTGTATTTTTCTTCGTCCTTCTTCTCACGACTCCTCCCTTAAAAATAAACAAAATTAATTTTTAAAAAAAAGTTTTTAAAAAAAAATTACAAATTCTATCCCCAATTCCAAAAAATCCTGAAATGTAAACTCTTTCGCAACTATTTGCATTTTTTATTTTTCAAATGTTTCATGGATGAGATTATTCAACAAGAAAATAAATCGTAATGACGTCAACCAACGTATGTTGACCTAAATGTTGAATGGGGTTCTTCTCTTCTCACAATAAGAATAAATAAGAAATTCAAAATTCCGCCTTTTTCCATGGAAAATGGCGATCAACCCAACCCACTTGTCACCTTGGGTTGCAACCATAACACACCTACGTCGAATTATAACACACCCAGAACACAATAGCTCGAATTTTTCAAAAATTAAACCATATAAAGGATGACATGTTGGCAAAACTAAATGTAATTACACGAGCAGATTGAAGTATGTAGTCCTACATTTCAGAGAAAGAAAACCGTAATAACAGGGATTTAAATTCAATCAGCAATAGTTGAACAAAACCAAACTTTTAAGGGTTTCTTGGCTCAATTTCGACATTTTATTGACCAATCATCAATTTTGCGCAGTTTATGCACATTTCCAGAGTTGGTTTTTGAACTTTTGGATGCAAATTGATCAATTTCGACCAGGGTCTCCACAAAAAAGTAATTCATATCGATCGTATGTATGTACCTACTCGGCTATATGGAAAAAAGTAATGTAGGGCATTTAAATTTCGCCAAAATGTTCCAATAAAAAGCACCTGCATTGGATTTAGCCTACGAGAAATGTAAAAATAAAACACATTTAAGCTTTAATGTGCTTAATAAAAAAAATGTATATGACGTCACATGTCCATGGCCTCTTTTTCGAGTCTACCGCACAAATTCCAGTTCTTTGAGCTTTAATAACAACATTAAAAACACAAAATAAATGCATTGGGTGAAAATCACATATGCCGAACTGAGATTTTATCTCGTTTTGATGTTTTTAAGAGTTTGGAAATTGAGATAAGAATTTTAATAGAAAAAAAAAATGATTTTTAGAAGAATAATCAAATTGGCTACTGAGAATAGAACTTTAAGACAATTGACTTGTTGTGTTAAACAATTCCTGAATTATTTGCGGTTCAAAATATCAAATTACTCAATCAACATTCTATCACATTATGGGCGACCTTAAGAATCAGACTTGTATTTCCGGTTTTCGCCTTGAAGTTAAATAACCCGAGGCAGAACACAAGTAAAAATTAAATTTTTTTTAAAGTTAAAAAAAAAAATGCAACAAACAAAATGGTTGCTTCGTAAGAATGTAAAACTCTTCTATCCGTCGTCCAGCGACATTTTCTCATGTTTAGAGATTTTTTAATGTATCAATTGACACCGATTTTAACCTAATGTGCAGTTAATGAGAAGTGCTTATTGGCCCATAAACATCCTTACATTGAACTCTAATTCAATAATGTCATAAACTTCATACGGATGAGCAATTCCGGCCTACAGAGTAGATGGCGCATTTGATAATATTAAAAAGCAATAAATCATCACTGCCATTTTAATTGCGCATGCGAAACCCATAACCGATCTAGTGAGCGTTCAGTATTCAGCAATAAACATCCGCCATGGCTACCGCTGGCGAATAACCTTGGTAGCCATTGTTAGTGGTATGAAAAGGCCAGTCCAACCTTCAATTTTTCTCTTTTCAAAGTTATGAAAACTTATCTTTTTTTTTAAATTTTAAATTGAGCCTAAATATGAAATTTAAATTCATTCAAATCGGGTTAAGCGCTACTAAACAAATGTATTTTTTTTCTCATTGTTTGGGAAAGCGTGAATATCATTGTTCCACATCTTAAGTGTGGGTGTGGTAGACCGAAGAAAAATAAAATTCCTTTTTGCATGATTTATTGTTGTCTCAGGTGGAGGTACAAATAGAACTGGGCAAAAAAAAATGCCAATCATTCTAACGGTCCTGTCACGTGACATCATTTTACCATTTAAATCACCGTTCGTTGACGTGGAAACAGTCAAATTCCGACAACAACAGTTCTAAAACTGTAGAGTATCTCAGCAATAAAAGAACCAGATGAAAAAAAACATCAGAGACAACAATAACAACAGCGCATCAAGAGTGCAGCAACCTCTAACACCAAAATAAGACATGAAATTCTAACAAAAACAGCACAACAATGCCTCAAAACACAACACTGCCAACAATGCAACAAAGCCTCAGGCCCAAACAAAACATCAAAAAACCTTGAATTAAGTCCAATAATGCCAACAATGTCAACAAACGCATTAAACATTCCAATAAAAGCCATTTAGAAATGCAATTATAGCCTTGGAAGTCTCAAACGAGAAATGTTTTTTTTTTTTCATACAGTAATTTATAATAAATGAAAAAGGGTGTGGCCCATACTTAGACTTAATTCAAGCAAAAGGAAAGGAGAAAAAAAGTAATAACACTTCGGGTTTTCTCTTCCAAAATTCTTCACATTAAAGAGCAAAATCGAGGCCAAACAAATTTTCCCGCACCAGCAAAACAGTGCTATTGCTTTTTCCACATTACTAACACACATTTCCTCTATTCAATGCAATTAGCTGATGGGACTCATCAATTTTATACACAATTGTTTCATCAACACAACATCGTTTTTTTTTTTACATAACAATCAACCAGCAGGATGCACATATTGTTTCTCTGGGTTTATGGGTCAGTGATGTGGGATACTGAAACTGCCACAATAAAATAACAATAATGAACATTATTTATTGTTTCGTAATGGATCTATTTAAATGAAGATGACCAATTAGGGTCATTGTTCTCTCATGTTACTAGGTGCAATTTAATCTTCACCTACCGAAGTTGGGTCTCTTTATGAGTAAGAATGAGTAGGAAAAATTTAGCAAACAGTAAGATATTTTTATACATTACTGTCAAGGTCAGATAGGTGATATACCAAGCTAGTGCCATGACCCTTCTGAAGTGTGGGTGTCTGCCCAATTGGTTGTTGAAATTGGGAAAGTGCCAATTTGAAACTTGAAGGCCGAGCTGGTGTCACGAAATTGTTTAGGTAAAATAAAAATGAGTAATATATTTTCCCACAGTTAGCCTTAACTACCATTTAATAATAATAAGTATATAAAAGTCTCGTGAGAAAGTGCATTTCATCATTCGGAATCAGGATGATAATAATGACCAAGAAACTATTACGTGCGATAGTTGATAAGACTCCTATTTCCACAGCAGAAGAAGCCGTTTCCCGGCAGATTAATTGGACTTACAGTAGAGCCCCGTTATCCGAACACCACTTATGCAAACGACCGGTTATCCGAAGAGCGGTGATCGTATTCCAGACTGACAAAAGTGGTTTCCGCATATCACTTATGTCTGTCCGGAAGCAAAGATGATCTTTTTAAAAGACAGATACAGGTTTTTTTTCATATATAACAAACTTGTTATGCCTGATTTTGTGAATAAATCGGTTTTATGAACACCCATGTTCCTCATTAGTTTGGATAATTGGGGTTCTACTGTACGGCCCTATACTGTATTAGCAATTCATTTATTTTATCTCTTTTGCATTAAATTTCAGGTTGCATCATTCTAGCGGCCAGTGGAGAAAATGCAACATCTGGACAAAGTCAAGGAACATCAGATAGTGCCATTGTTCGCATTGTTGTCAACACTGTTGTGTCATCGGGCAACAATGACAACAATGCTCAAGCACCGATTGTTGTCAATCCAGCATCACAGGTAATGGCATTTGTCAACAGAAATATAACATTTGCTTGTCTTGTACCCCGCCTAGCCCAGAGGGGTACTCACTCCAAAAAAAAAAGGTTCAATGAAAGCTAACAAATCTACTTGACCAACTTTAAGTTGACCATTATTTGGATACAATCATTAAACTGACGAATCTAGTCCACTTCCTGGTTTTAATTTCTGTTTTGTTCGATTGGATTTATTAAAAGTTGGAAAAACCTTGCGTAAAATCAATTCCTTATTACGAGATCTTTTGTATTTGATGCTTGGAAGTACAAGCATCAGTTTAAAATCTTCAGACAAACTCAGCATCTCGTCCTGAAAATATTTGAAAACCGGTGCTACTTACAGTTTCAGGCTCCAGACTACTGAAAATTGATAATTGGTAATTGTTATGACAAATACTTTGAGGCCCCACTAATAACTTTATGCTAAGACCTCACAAAGAAGCTCTTGATAAATCTTTTAACAAACTGAAACCAACTTCAATAATGTTGTTTTATTTTATAGACTGTAAATGCCCTCTCATTTCCGGGAGGTGGTCAACACATCCGTCCATCATCATCCAGACCAGAAAAACGGAAAGCAGATGGCAGTTTGTTTTTTCCAGATGGAAATATTATGGATCAAGGAACAACTCAAGCAACCACTCATGAAGCAGCATACACAGGAAACAGCCAAAGTGAAGAGGCCAACGTGCATATTGCAGATTACGGAGCAGGTCAACCCCAAGCTACTTTGCCCACAGGATTGGTTACAACAATGGGTGGTACTGTTGTTCAAGGTGGTCAAACAACTGTCCACGAAACTCGCGTTATTGGTACTTATATTGATGGAACGTATGCTCAAATCCTTCAAAGTACATCAATGATATTTGAGAATGATAAAAATCTTTTGACACAAACAACATTGTCATCGAGCGAAGATATCTCAAGTGTACAGTCCACGGTCATTTCAACACAATCAATGCCCACTAAAATTACAATTTCCCCAACCCCAACATCCAGTGGCAAATGGCCACACCTAAAATCTAGACCTCCATACACCGGTATTGTTCGAAACTCAAGATCAAGAAACATCGAAGACAAAAGCCGTCAAAGTAGGGAGTTGTCTTCGTCTTCTTCAACAAAGTCGACAAGAAGGAATTTGAAGTCCATAACTCCAAGATCAAGATCCAGTCGCAAATCCTCAACCCCATTCCTCAAAACCATAACTCCTTCCGCTTCTCAAGCCCTAACGAACCTCCAGACTGTAACTCCATCGATAGTACTGTCAAACAAAAAGAGTTCAAGAAAAGGCCGCAATCGCTCCACTATCCATGGAAAAACTTCAGCTAGAAATAGATTGGAAAAGAACAATGTAAGACCAACTACAAACATCCCAAAATTCACCTACACTCCAAATCCTAACAAATATTACGTGGGCCGAAGACGATCAAAAACCTACGGTAATGTTTCGGAGCCCTTTAACACAAATGAACAGTCTATGGAGGCTAGAACAGTTGAAATGACTTCCCCACATGTGTTATTGTCTACAGTCATGTCAACAATAACAACTGAGATAACACAATTCTTTGGTGGCAAGGACAGTTCAAACTCCTTAGTGTTCACCACAACTTACGAGCAACCCATCATTCTCACCATCAGCAAAAGCAATAGCATAGCTGATTTGATGCCTTCAAAACCAATGCAAGAAGTAACAATCTCCAGTACTATGACTACAAAGGTTTGCCTGATTAAACATTAGTGGCGTAGCAAGAAGGCAACAGGCGCATGTGCAGGTTGGGTTGATGGGCCCTTCAGCAAAGCTGTAGCTAAGCTTTTCGGTGCTTGGCGAGCTATATAATCGCTATTTAATTCCTCCATGGGCCCCCTAGGCTTGCAGGCCCGTGTCAACTGCTACATCACTGTTAAACATTAATTCTGTAGTGGACAATCTACTAATTGTTTTCCTTGCATTTTCAGTTTCCAGATGATGACTCCTTAGAAAATGATAACATCTTTAATCCATTTCTTGAAGAGGCTTTGGATGAAGAAGAATTAGTGTCGTCGCATGTCAGTATGGCTACACCACCGTTGCCTACATTCAATGCTACTGCTTCCATAAGCCTAACCACCACTACAGATGATGTGACCACAACTGAGACAGTCTTCCAAACATCCTTTTTGCCCATTATGGATGGTTCCACCACAACAATATTTACTCTAACTCAGTCTTTCTTTGTGACTAAAATAATCCATGCTTTAAGAACGGTGCCTCCACCAGAAATGATGTCTTTGGTGATTGGTCAGGATCTTAATGCCGCTGAAAGCGAGCACCGCGAAGACTCTGTGTACCCAGATTTGGAAAGCCTTTTAAACAACACAAATTCTGATATTTTCAACCTGTTGAATATTACTGATAATGATGTCACCCAACCAAATGTACCTCCAACAATGGCACTAACAGAACCATTAACTCCACCGCCACCACCAGCACCACTTCCCCAAATGCCGGTTCCACAGTACAATAACAATCCTTTTCTGAATCCATACATTAATCCTTTTGCTTACTTGGGCTATGGTGCAGGAGTTCCACAACCAGTGATGCCTGCACAACTGGTAACATCATCTACCGCAGTTTATTCGACCGAAACGATATACGGTACTAAAGTATTGCCCATTTGGAATGGACTGAGCACATCCTACCACACTACAAAAGCTCCAAGCACTGTCAAAATTCATACCAGTTATGAAACCTACACCGTCCAAAATGCAGGAATGCAGAACCCAGTAATGCAGAATCCAGTAATGCCTTTTCCACCAGTTAACAACTTTGGTCCACTGCACACTATAACCTCTCCTACAACTATGGTTACTACAGAGACTATAACATCAACTCAAGTATTGAAATTGATGTATGATGGATATAAGACTTCTTATCGTACTTTGCTGAGTACCACAGAAACTGTTAAAACCGTGACAACTCAAGCGACCACAACACTTCCGTTTGGTCAACTGCAGCCATTCTATGGATAACAAGTAAAAAGGAGACAATAGAAATGAGAAATGTTGGCAATCATCAATTTGATGCCACCTTTTGTTCATTTTTGGAAGATGGTGTTTTGTTGCAACAATGGTACAGATCATGGAGTAATGAAACAAGAATAACAGTAGGTCTACCAAATCTGCACAGGTCCACTAGAACATAATCTGGAACATAGAACCTCATCTCCATTGAAAGCAACATGTAACATGGCCGGCAAAAACTTATTTAGTGTGCATGTGCACAACAACCTCCATCCTAGTCGCTTTCACTTGTTCAATATGTGTTTACTTCTATTCCTGTTTCCTTACTCCATGTTGTGTTGCTTTGTAATAGACGTTTCAGTGCTGGATGCACAAAAAATCGCACCAGTCGCTGATAGAACTAGAGCCAGCCCTGCACAATTGGGCCGCTAACTTAAGTCAGTCACTCTAAAAAAAATTCTATATCGATCAATAATTTGGCAATAACTTTTCATCCTGTACTGAGAACTTAAAAATATAAATTTCTTAACTTGACAATTTGGTTGTTAATTTCCTGTGCAAATATAAAGCGTCTATTAGCTGTTGTTGCTGTAACAAAAGCTTACTGTTTGCTGTAAATAAGGACATGCACTATGTTTACACGCAACAATTGACGGGATTGGGTCAAGTCGAGTGAAAGTGAGGTCGTGGTTGGTTGTTTACATTGGATTTTCACATGAAATGTAATTTTTTAGGTTAATTGTTGGCATGTAAACGCAGTGTGTATGATTGTTGTCTGAGACAATTTTTGGTTGTGCAGCAAGACATCTATCTTCTAGAGTTTATTTATGTTAAAAAATCAAACTATATAGCGACTTAATTTCAAAATTTTATCTATGAGAAAAAGGATTTTGTATAAAAAGTTGTAAATTTAAAAAAAAACGAAATTATTGTTGTTGAATATTCAAATTTTTTTAAAAAAACAAACAAAAACGAAAAATTTGTCTGAAATTTATGTTTTGAAAATTTATGTTTGTTTGAAATTGATATTTAAATGAATTGGATTATATTTTATCAAGACGTGTAAATAAAAATTTAAAACAAAAAATTACGTAAGCGTCCATTGTCTTATCTTATAAAAATATTTTATAAAAACATATTTTAAAAATAATACCGCATATTTTTAAATTCCCCACGCTTTGTGTTTTTAAAATTTCCCACCAGACGGCGCCATCGTCAAGCAATGGCCGCCAACGTTGTTTACATTTCCCCAGCGATTCTAAACTGAGAAAACAACACAAAAAGAGGTAAAACCCACAACATAAAAATCCCAAAACTACAAACCTATTTTATCTTTAATTTAGACCACAAAATGGAACCAAACAACGGCTTTTGCACTGCAATGAAGCACAAAATCTGCATGGTGTCCGACTTCTTCTATCCAAACACAGGCGGAGTGGAGTCGCACATTTTCCAACTATCCCAATGCCTGATCAATAAAGGCCACAAAGTCATCGTAGTCACGCACGCATACGGAAACCGTAAAGGAATCAGATACATGACCCGTGGCCTCAAAGTCTACTACCTCCCATTCCAACCCTTTTACAACCAATGCATTTTCCCTACCTTATTTCTCACCGGCCCACTCATCCGAACGATCCTAATTCGAGAAGAAATCACAATCGTCCACGGCCATTCCGCCTTCTCCGTCATGGCCAACGAGGCCATGATCCACGCAAACAACCTCAACTTGAAAACCGTCTTCACGGACCACTCTCTCTTCGGTTTCGCCGACTCCAGCGCCATCATCACCAACAAATTACTAGAACTCGTCCTGCTCCACGTCGATTCGGTCGTGTGCGTGTCGCACGTCGGCAAGGAAAACACCGTTCTAAGAGCCAAATTGCGTCCGGATTCCGTCTACGTCATACCAAATGCCGTCGATTCGTCAATGTTCACGCCCAATCTGTTGCAACCTGCGGAGAAAATAAACAACACCCAAATTACTATCGTCGTTTTGAGTCGTTTAGTGTACCGCAAAGGTACCGATCTGCTGGTAGAACTCATACCGAAAATATGTGAAAAATATCCGCGAGTTAATTTCATTATCGGCGGAAATGGGCCGAAAAGGATCGCTTTGGAAGAAATGGTTGAAAGACACGAATTGTACCAAAATGTCACGCTGCTAGGGTCGGTGAGGCACCGAGATGTCCGCGACGTGTTGATTAAAGGACAAATTTTCCTCAATACGTCATTAACCGAAGCTTATTGCATGGCTATCGTCGAAGCGGCTTGTTGCGGGCTACAAGTGGTCACTACAGATGTTGGAGGCATACCGGAAGTGCTCCCATCAACCTGGGAAGAAGATCCGGGTCGTTTGGCTTGGTTGGCTAAGCCGAATGTGGATGACTTGATGCGTGTTTTGGAGGAAGCCATTTTTGATTTTCAGCGCGGCCATGTTGTTGGTGCTGGTGACGCGCATAGGTGGGTTAAGGAAGTGTACAATTGGGAAAGTGTCACGTGCTTGACACAAACAGTGTACGATGGGGTTATTTTTAAGAAGAGTTGTTCGTTGGCAGAAAGGTTGGGGACTTGTATAAGGGGTACTTTGGGGCGAAAGGTGTACGCTTTTCTAGTTGCTATTGATTACTTGGTGCTCAAAGTGGCTGAGTATTTCTTACCGGAGAAAAACATCGACAGGGCTTTTTCTTTTCAGGCAGATTTGTAAATAAATGTCACGTGGTTTTTGAAAATCTAATTTCCGATTGGCTGGCTTATTTCATGGCTGTTTTGTTGATTTCAAATCTAGATTCAGTTGATTCTTTCATGTTTCTGTTGAAATAAATGGTGGAATATGATTAGATATGTATGTATAATAAAATATTATTATTTATTTAATTATTTATTTAATATTTATGTGATTTGTACACTATTGACATTTCAAAATTTCAACATGGCGGTTCGTTTGGCGCGAAAAGATGAAATACTTTCTCAAATCTCAACGAAATTTTTAATTTTAACAAAATTGTAAGGAATTGTAAAAAAAAATCCAAAGAATTTAGTCTTTTGTCCGTTTTTATCGTCCACCTTCTTCGACATCCGTGGGGTGGTCAGTTAGAACCATAAAACCTTCCCAAGAGACCGGACCCCCTTGCTTCAAAGTTCAGATCTTAATCTATAAAATTGTTTGTTGTTTACGCAAATATTTCAATTTAAAAAAATCGAATGCAACAAACATTTCCAGTTGTTCTTTATGCACAAACACAAACAACTAGTTAACCGATTGATTATTAAATTACCGAATAAAATGCAAATCAAATCTCGGCGCAACATGCTCACGTGTAAACAGGATATGATGCAGCTCGAGCTTTATGACTACAAGCATCCTGCGCCGTCTAGCGTAAGTTTCATTATAGAATCAATGGGACGTTGATTTAAAACGTGCCTTTTCGCTCATTTTTATTCACTTTCGACTCAACTGTTGTGAGTGAAACTTGTTCCTGCAGCGCTTCATTTTTTCTTGCACCTAGTTCGATTTTTCATCTCACAGGTTATTCGCACCAACGGTCCACGTAAGTCCAACCCGCAACAACTGATAAGGAAAAAAAATGTCACATGACAACGTCGAACTAAGTCAGGCCTAAAAACAAAAAATCCTAACAAAATAATTTACTTTTCTAGCATTATGGAGGAGTACGCGCTACATAATGACTTCGAAATTTGCCCCTACAACAATTCCCACAGAGTACAACGAGGAACAAGATTCCAACGTCACTTAATCGAATGCAGAAAAGTTTGCACACTAATTATCATAATAAATGTATCGATGTATTAATTCGTATTTTTCTTTTAGAGTTACCCTGACGTTGAAGAAGAAGTTTGCCCCTTCAATTTCACTCATCGCATTAAAAAACCCGAGTTAAAATATCACATTTCGACGTGTCCCGATGCTGATATTGCGATTAAACAAATTGTGACTGGTGCGTTGAGTTTATTTTTTAGTCTTTTTATTTGCTGATTTATTCGCTACGACCGCAGTGAAGGACGAGATTCGATTCGAGCCGCCCGTTCTGGGCCCGTCTTACGAAACGAATACGGACTCTGTTAGCTGGGAAGAATCGTGGGACGATGGTTGGTTGATTTCCAAAGATTTTTGATGGAATTAAAATCGTTTTTTCTTTTCTAGATCTTCCAGCACAGCCGGTTCAGATTGACAGATCGGGATGGAATAGCAAATTGCAGATCTTAAACGCGGATAGATTGTGAGTATTTGAAATATTAATTGAAATAAATGTGTAAATTTTGTTTAATCGTTGCAGGAGTGGCTTAAAACCGGCCGAAAAAAGGAGGATTGTGAAGCAACTCGCCCAAGGAGACAATCTAGAAGAGTAATGACTAAAAAACGAGCAAAAAGCAATGGTTTACACATTGAAAAATTATTTTTTTTGTCAGTATAAGGATTTCGCAACAAGAAGAAAAGGGTGAACCGGTAAAAGTGACCAGCACCGTACTTAAACAGTTGCCTGTGCCTACGCAAGAACCGTATACGAATCAAATCTTTAGAAAAACCATGGGTCGAGGAGTGATGAACCACGAAGGTAGAATTAGAAATCTTTTTTTAAAAAATTTGTTTATATTTATGTTTGTGTTTTATTTTTTAGCTGCTTCTGTTGGGTCGCGAATTCGGGCGAATATTTTTCTTGAGAACAGTTCGATTTCGAGCCCGTTGGTTCCTAGCGAGAATGCGCCGATTTCGATCGGTCGAGGTGTTGCGTCGTTCGGGGCTCGACCGCCGCCTGGATTGGACAAACCGTTAGCTAAAATGCCGAGTTTCGGTCGGGGAATTGCGACGTTGCCGAAGAAGAATGGGAATGGAGTGGCGCCGCCTGGGTTTGGGATGTTGCTGGACTCGAGTTCGGATAAAAGTGAAGAGAGTGATAACGCCAAGTATGAGGATTTGATTGCCGAGTTGTGTTCGATGGATATAAATAAGGACGAGGCGGATGTGGACGTGAAGCCGCAGCTGAGTGAGAAGGAAGAACGGGCTAAACGAATGAGGCGAATTGAGAAGAAATTGAAACAAGTATACGAAATTTCGTTTTGAAAAATTCTCATTTATTTCTCAACTTTTTCTGTTGGTTGAACAGATCGAAAATTTAAAGAATAAAATAAAGGATGGAAAAATGTTAAACGAGGAAGAGGTTTTTAATTATTTTTTTTTTTTAAATTATTTTAAGTATTTTTTAATTTAATTTTATTTTCTTTAGACTCTTAAAGTGAAAGGCGAGAAGAAGTTACGTCACGAATATGAAAGTTTGGATCATTGAAGTCGTTCATTTTTCATCGACATTTCCATTTAACTCAAAGATTTTAATTATTTTTATATTTAAAAAATAAATACCATACAATGAAAATGTTTGTTATGTAAATTAAAGTTATCATCAATAAATAAATATTAAAAAACAAAATATTTTTCGCTTTTGTCGATTTATTTACGTATTTTGAAACAAAAATGGAAAGAAAAACCCCAAAAAAATAATAACTTAAATTCTATTGAACCAATTTACTCTCGTTCAATTTCGGCACAACAACGTAACATTGACGACAAGTTGACAACAAATCGGCTGATTGCAATTTGCGCAGATGAACGTAACAGTCCTTGCATGATTTCAACGGATCGCTCGGCAATTCAACTTTGATAAGCCTAACGTAACAATCCTGGCACGCTTCTCTTATATCAACTTCGGAGCTCGAACTGCTGACCAAAGCCGACATACTGCTTTCATCTAGGTCCACGATTGGATTCCCGTCGGTCATGATAGATTTATGTTCGATTTTCGTGATCAAAATGGTGCGGGTCACCTCCGTATGGCTGTTATCTGGACTCGGTGGAGTCGACAAACTAGAAGCCGCCATTTTTTTCACTGAGCTACGAAAAATATACGAGGTTTTAAAAGCTGAAGTATTTTTTAAAATTTAAGTCATTTACTTGTCCGCGTTTTAACTAAGTGGGGACGATGTTGATCCGTAGCTAGGTCGTAGAAAACGAGCAATTTCAAACAGGAAATCGTAAAACACAAGGTGGAGTTTGGACCGATTCACCCAACGGAAGAGTTTGGTAGTGAACCGGTCGACTGGAGTGATCACTCGCAATTTGTTTTTAGACTATTTGCGATTATATTTATAAATGTCGTTCAAAATAATAAATATGAATATTTATTGCTCCCATACGTTTTAACATTTTTTATTATTTATTATTCAAAAAATTGAGAAACCAAATTGAGTCCCGGTATGGAAGTTCACAAGGAACACTAACTAAATACAAAATGGCCGCTCTGGGCAGTAAAATAAATAAATAAATAAATAAAAGTGGGATTTAGTCTTGTTTTTACATTCAACCAAATAAAAACATCAAACACAGATTGTTATTCACGGAATCAGTAATTAAAACCACAACTAACATCAAAATAAATAAATTCATCCTATAAGCTACCGTAATGACGTCATCACGCATGAGGCAATATTTGTAAACATTTCCTCAGCTTTCGAGATGCGTATAGAAATCTCGAGATGAGCGATATAAAGGCACCGGCACCCGCTCCGTTCTTCACATCACACTCGAGACACCAACCAAAATGTCATCGAAATTCGCCTCCGCAGTCCTTCGGAACGGATCGAAAGCACTCCGATTGAAAACCCCGATCCGCAATTTCGGATGGAGAGCTCGCTGCTGGGACGACACATTGCCGGCCGTCGTCCGACAAATGAATCGACACATCGCCGACTTGGAGCGCGGCCGGATGTGGGCGATGTCGCCCAATTTCTCAGTTTTGGACGTTTTTAAACGACTCGAGCTGCCCACGAATTACGAGATCGCGCGGGTGGACGGAACGAGGAAAATGAGATGGCAACTCGACCTATCCGACTACGAAGCGAACGAAATCAAAGTGACGGTCAAGGATAAGGATTTAATGATCCACGCGAAAACGGAGGCGTCGGACGGAAATGGCGGCAAGACGATCCGCGAATACAACAGACAAGTCCCACTTCCGGATGATGCAAACTTGAACACTGTTAAGTCATCGTTTCGCGACGGGGTTTTGAGAGTCGAGGTGGATTTACCTCGTTCGAGTACCCAAGAGGGGGCAACCGAAATACCGGTCGAAAAGATTTAAATTATTTCGATTTTATGTCGAAAAATAAATGTGTAAATAGAAATTTGTAATTTGTATCGTTTGTTTTCATTAAGAATGTAATAAAAATAGATGAATAAACAATTTAGTTTAATGGTTTTTCATTGTTTGTGTTATGAAACGTTAGATTAACCGAGTGGTCGTTAAAATTTCGTGGAATTAAATATTTGAAAAAGCGAAAGAAATTTCTTTCTCTCTTATCTTCGTGTTTGTCACTTTAAGTTGGTAATTTCACCACAAGATGGCAACTGATTGCAAGCTTCCGGAAATGGCGCTATTGTTGTGCATTTTCATTGTGCTACTCGACTGGCCATTGTGTTCAAACTCCACGTCACGATGACATAATTCACCCTCGAATGAGTTTATTTTCTCATCTTCTACATTCAACAATCTCATCCGCGGCTCGATTTCGCATCGTTTCGCCCATTCACACGCGATCAATCGACTCAAACAATACGTAAGTGCGGTCAACAACGTGTATTTCTCATTGTTGCAAAGTTCGGGATGCAACAATGGCCGATCGTGGCGGTTCGAAAGAGACGTTGTTTCTCGTGCGATTAGTCGTGTTCGTCGCCCCGGCCATTTCTCCCTGCCCATTTTTCCCTCGTTTTTTCTCCATTATTTATTTATCTCGGCTTTGGTGGATTTGTTTACGCTTCTCGTTCGATTGATTTATAGCGCTTATTTGTTGATTTTGTATTTGTGATTTGTGATGTCGGATGATGTAATATTGATCCCCTTGTTGTCACAGCAATGGCTGGCTTTCGTGGATATTATTATTTCGTATCCACGGTGATACGACCATCAACAAGTGACTACTGCTGCAGGTGCTCCGAACAACGTAACCAAAGGGTTCCTCCAAAATTAATCCGAATTTTAAAATTTAAAAAAAAAACAAAAAATAAGAAAAAAAACTTTTTCCGATAAAATTTTATATTTTTTAAAAATATTTTTACATTTTCCGATTTCGAATTTATATTTGTTTTATTTGTATTTTTTTTATTTTTATATATCAACAATACAAAATGTATTGTATTTAAAAAAAAAAAAAAAAAAAATGAAAATGAAATAAATTTTTATTGCTCATTGTTTCAACTGAAAAGTATTTTTACTCCGAATATTCATTCGTTTTCTCGCATCTTTTTATCCAGATATAAACCAGACCAAAACATCCATAATGGCCGCATCGACAGTTGAGGGTCCAATCAAAGCGGACGAAAACGAATGGAGCATGTCGGAATTCTGCGAGGTCGTCTTACTGGAGGACGGAATCTGCGCAAACTCCGACGACAAAGACCAAATCGACGGCCTGAACGGCATCCGCGTGCACAACCAACCCAACGACACGAACTTCCCGTGCAACCACTGCGAGCGAACCTTCACATCAAACAAAGAACTCAACTGGCACCGGCGGAACCACAAAATCGACCGACCCTACACGTGCAACTACTGTTTCAAGGGGTTCCGCCAAAAGGGCCACCTCGAAGACCACGTTCGCATCCACACGGGCGAACGCCCCTACGCGTGCACATTCTGCGAGCGGACATTCAAGCAGCGCGGCGACCTCAAAGTCCACCACCGCTACCACACGGGCGAGAGCCCCTACATGTGCGACCTGTGCGACAAAACCTTCTCCCGCAAGAGCACGCTCAACATGCACGTCCTCAAACACACCGGCGAGAAGCCGTTCGCGTGCCAGCAGTGTCCGAAAAGCTTCGGCCAGAAGTGCCGGCTGATCGCGCACGTCGAGACGCACGATCACGACCACCCGCCGTCGGACGACCCGGACGACCTCGACGAGAACCCTCCGACCAACAAAGTTCCTAGTCCGGCGACGAACGGACTCGCAAACAGCAATAACAAGACTCGCAAGTGCTACGTGATCGGACTGTTGGACGGGACGTTCGCGGAGACGCACGACCTGGCCGAGTACCTCGCGAGCAGCAGCCTGACGTGCCGGCAGTGCGACTGCTCGTACGCGTCGAAATCCGAGCTGGACGTGCACGTGGGCACGCACCTGAGCGCGCGTCGCTTCCCGTGCGAGTACTGCAACAAGATCTTCACGCAGGAGAGCATCTTCGCGCGTCACGTGGAGACGCACGCGGCCGAGAAGATGTACATCTGCCACCACTGTCAGAAGGGGTTCGGCCAGAAGAGGCTGCTCAAGGTGCACCTGAAGACGCACCCGGGCGAGGACCAGCCGTTCACGTGCGACACGTGCGGCGTGGAGTTCGCGGCGGCCGAGGAGCTGGCGGTGCACGCGGAGGCGCATTCGGGCAAGAAACCCTACATCTGCACGTACTGCCAAAAAGGCTTCAAGCAGAAGCAGTCCTTGAAGAACCACATGCTTAGTCACACGGGGAAAACGAACATTTGTCCGTACTGCCGAGCGATGATCCGCAACGACGAGGAGTTCGCGGCGCACGTGGCGCGGCACACGGTCGACCTGCCGTTCGTGTGCCACTTCTGCCAGAAGGCGTTCCGCAAGAGACCCAATTTGAATATGCACCTGCGCACGCACACGGGCGAGAAGCCGTACAAGTGCAAGATCTGCGGCAAGGGGTTCCGGCTGCAGCCGAACCTCAAGTGCCACCTGCGCGTGCACACGGGCGAGAAGCCGTACGTGTGCAACTACTGCGGGAAGGGGTTCGCGCAGCAGACGGCTTGGAAGAGCCACATCCAGCTGCACACGGGCAAGAAGTACGAGTGCGGATACTGCTGCATGGCGTTCGCGGTGCGCGCGCACCTCAAGAACCACATCCTGCTGCACCACTCGAACCAGCAGCCGTACATGTGCAGTCTGTGCTGCGAGCGATACGACTCGGAGCAGCAGCTGCTGGATCATTGGGAGTCGAAGGTCATCGTCGGCAGTTACGGCAAAGTCGGTTGCGGAATGTATCAGATGTTCCTGTCCATTTTGGATCGGCCTCTGGTGACAGCGTTGGGACTTCAGGACCGCTTCTTCGAAGACGTACTCGCGGACTTTCTCGCGGCCGCCGGGCTGCCAAAGCCTCCTCGCGGCGACGTCACCATGTCTCTGGAAAGATTCGTCGATTTGATGGTCAAGGAGTCGGGAATCAAGGTCAATTTCGAGATGAAGAATGCGCCGACGCACAAGACTGCTCATGAGATGCTACTCATTTTTAAGAATAAAATCGCCGATTGCTTATGAGTGAGTTGTTCACTGCGCACGCGTCAACACTACGGCTTATTTATATTATATTACATATATATATATATTTGTATATTTGATAAAACATCACAGACAGTTGAGTTTATGTTTAAAACGAAGAATGAATGAATGGGTGAAACGAAACGGGCTTTTGTTCATGCGTTTTAATAACTTTTCCTGCTTAATTTGTGCTGTTGTTTTATAGCTGAATCGAGTGTTTTTGATCGTTTTATAATGGCGTTTAATGCATTTAATATTGTTGAACAACGACGAAAGACGTCATTTTGCGATGTGTAGATGCGTTTTTTTGTTTTTTTTTCTTTTTGTTGCTGGGTTTCTAGATTTCTAGATTATCCGAACAAAAAATGTGCCTCAAGATGACTGAGATATTAATGTTTGTCATTTTTGTTAGTAATACATATTGCAATTCTACTTAGTTGACGTATAAATCTGCTTAACATTATTATTTTTCACTTAATATTTTCGTTTTTTGTTATTACTGTATTTTTTTTTTGAAAAAATGCTGAATTTTGGGACCATAAATCTCGCAACTTAAAATCACGGACGAAACAAATTCAGTTTGACTTTATTTAATTATTATTACTTATTTTAATAATAAAAAAAAAGGGAAGAAAAAAATACTTGTAGTTTAATATTAAAAATAAATACATTTTGTTTACATTTTTATTTATTTATTTGGCATGAAAAATACATAAATTTCTGTTTTATTATTTTTTCTCCATCAAACCCTTGACTCTTTCCCTCAATTTACTCAACATTTCTCGATCCTTAGCCGCCGTTAACCCTTTCATGACCTTTTCCTTCAACAATTTCACATCCACTTGGACTTTCTCGCACTTGTGCGTCTTCAATTCGCCCTCGCTCACAAACAACAACAAACACAGGTCGCATCTGTGTCGTTTGTAATACACGTGTTGAAGAATGTGGTATTTTAAATTCGCTTTGTGCGCGAAATTCTTGCCGCACATTTCGCACCGAAACGGTTTCTCGCCCGTGTGCGACCGTAAATGTATTTTCAGACCGGTTCGGATCACGAATGCCTTGCCGCAGTAATCGCAAATGTGCGGTTTCACACCCTTGTGTCCCAATTCGTGGTAATGTAGGCACGATTTCTGTTTGAATTTCTTATCGCAAAGCGAGCACTGATACGGCGCTTCGCCCGTGTGGCATCGCTCGTGTTCGGTCCACGTGATTTTCCTTGGGAAAATCCGATCGCAGTAACTGCATTTATATATGCGCTGCTTGGTGTGCAGGTTCGTGTGATAACGCAAGGATGTCATTTGTTTGAATCCTTTACCGCACACGTCGCACACGAATGGTTTATCCGCAATTTTTCCGTCGCTTTTCTCGCTCGTTCGTTGCGGATCGGCTTGGGACGACATTTTTAATTTCAGTTTTCCTTTTAATTCGGTGATCGAAAGCATTTTCACACAACTAGAAAGACCGAAATAAATTATTCAGTATTTTTTATATCACCGCAGTACTTTACCTCGTGATTTCGCTCGAGAAACTAATCGATGTTGTAATTTTATTACGCCATCTTACGAGTTTCAAGAACGAGAGAAGATGATAACCGGATGGCCGCTGTACGGCTCCTCTAGTAAGATTTATGCTCGACTGCACCAATAATCGAATATATCGCAGTATTTCAAGTATTTAAAAAGTAATAAAAAAATCGGTAAAATCAGCGTTGGTTTACACGTTGAATTACAGAATGATGTTTAATCGCCCAACGAGCGGGAACGAAAAATGTTGTCACAGGGAGCCGTATTGCGGCCATCCACTGTGTTTATGCAAACCGCGCACTCTCGCACCGGAAATCAGAAACACGATCCAGACTAAAAAAAAACCGTCTATTTATTTTGATCAACAACTTTTATAAAAATTCCACACAACAAATCAAAGTAAAAATGTTTCTATAAATTCATCACCAACCTAACCAGGTGTAATAACTATACATAAAAAATTCTCAAAAAAAAACAATAGATATCTAAAATAAATTAATCAACAATAATAATCATCTATTTGGCATGATCGCAAAAGGGATAAACAACGACCATGTCGTATAACAATTCAAAAATATCCACCCGGTCCAACTTGACCTCACCGAATTCCGTTTCCGGAACCAAAGCGCTAAAAAACGAACTCAGTCTATCTCGAATGACGAAAATCGGATCTTCTCCATCGTTTCCACTCGCCTTTTCTTTATTAATTTGCAAAACATCTCCGAAATCCTCGATCACTCGTTGAAAATCACGCCGATTGAACCCGAGCGCCGTAACCACATCGAGGCCCAAAATGGAAGTAAACAAACAAACGAGATCGCATCCGATCTTCCAAATGCGACTATCCGTCGAATGCGATCGTAAATGACACTCCAAACCGTCCGAATCTTCGTACAATGTACGACAAAAAACGCAAACGTGAATCCGATTCTCGTGCAAAGCTCCCAACAACGAACTCACTCGCGCGCCAAAATCTCTCCCCCGCTTCAGCTCGGATCCAACCGATGACGTCACAATCAATCCTTCCTCGACCAAATCCTTAACGCACGATGACGTCACCGCGCCCTGCTCACGCACCAAATCGCTCTTAGCCGATTCCAGCTGTTGGGACGGTTTAATAATCGCGTGTAAATGCAATTCGAGCGGTTTCGCGACCCCGTGCACCTCGAGATGCTTCCTCAGCGTCGACTGCTTGGCAAAATCTCGCTTGCAGTGTGCGCAAACGAACGGTTTCTCGCCCGTGTGGATCCGCAAATGATCCTTAAACGAATTCCTGTGCGTAAAACAACGCTGGCAGTAATGACAACAAAACGGTTTCTCGCCCGTGTGGATCCTCAAATGCACGTTGTACGACGACTTGTCGCGAAACGCACGCTGGCAATGCGCACATCTGAACGGTTTTTCGCCCGTGTGCACACGCATGTGTAAAAGCAGCTTGGCCTTTTCGCCGAAAGATTTGCTGCAGAAACTGCAGTCGAAGGGTTTCTCGCCCGTGTGCGTCCTGATGTGATTGGCTAACGCAGTTCGGTGCGAGAAACACTTGTAGCAAAAGTGGCAACTGTACGGCTTTTCTTTCGTGTGGATTCGCACGTGTTGTTTCAGGATGTTTTTCGTCGCGAAACGTTTTTCGCATTGTTCGCACGTGAACGGTCGTTGGTCCTGGTGACGTTTCTGTAAATGTGAATCCAGATCAGCGCGTTTAGCAAATTTTTGGGGGCAGTGTTTACAACGGATCGACGATGGAGGGTCGCCATTTTGCGATTCGAAAAACGAGATTTTTCGCATCGTTTCTTTTTGGATTTCGTTTTCGAGTTCGGGTGAAGTGTCTAGCATGTCCGAGTTCATCTCGTTCTCGTTCTCGTTCTCGTTTTCGTCGTCGAACGGTGCACTGAGGAGCGGTTTGAATACTTTTTCCGTTTCATCTAAAATCACTTGGAGAATGTCGTCCATTTTGCTTATTTTGTACACATGTTTGCGTCTTCTTTGCACGTCCAAATCGAGATGCAGTTGCTAAATTTAAACCCAGCACATTCCGTTGGGTGGGTTGGTGGGAAAATGTGATTTGGTTGTGGGGAACGGAGGAACTCCTCGAGCTCTACTCGAAATTACGGAATGGATTTTGGTTTTATTTTTTTGGAAATAAAAGGTTTTCTTTTTCTTATTTTTAAAATGAGTCTTATATTTCTTATACTTATTTTTATTCTTCGCTGGAAAGCGTTGATTTCACGTTTTCCTAACGATTTTCATTTCTGAGTTTTCGTCTGACGTAATCGGTTATCTACTTACGAGTGCTGTCGATAAAATCTGCGTTTATGAATGACGTCATCGCAACTCGCATTCGGATCGATAAAATAACCTCAACTCGGAACTAAAAATTGTCGAAATAAAACGACTTTTCGTTTCTAATTTATATTTATTGCTGCATTAAGCACAAAAACAAATATTCTTTCGCGAAATTTCTTTTCTACATTTTCTACAAACTAGGACAAGATCAAAAACATCTTTATTCACTACGACAACAACGCTACCTCTAAAAAGGAAATTATTGTCACATAAAAATATATTTCTAAAATTTCTAGAAAAATAAAAACAAATAACCAAAAATGGAAATTCATCAACTAAAAATACCAAAAAAAAACTTTAAACGAGAAACAATTTTCATCATATTTCTCTACTCATTACATTCTATAACCAAATACTTGATAATAATTATAATCTATACACAAATATATCTATAAAAAAAATTAAAAATAAATAAAATAAATTGTCCGATTTTTTAAAAATAAATACAACAAAAATCCAGCTAAAATAGATTAATGTGAAACTGGAGGGAAATTGACCTGGATCGGGTTTTTAAATTTTTAATTGCAGGGCCGCATTAACCAGTCATGGGGCCCCGGGAGCCCAGTTACTTACAAATCAATTTGCAGTTGCTTGGGGGCCATAATTGGAACCTTTAATTCAATTTCAGGGTCCCAAAACTTCATTTACACAGGTGAATGCGACCCTGTGTTTTTGCACATTAAAACTTCCATGTTTTGCATCTATCAAATTGATTAAGTGGTGAAAATTTGCATAGCGAGCTAGAAATTAATTTCAAAAAATATTTTCCAAATTTTTGTTCGATCGATCGATCAATCAATCTTGCAGGTACCTATAAATCATTACGAATCACTCTTATCAATTCTCTTATCTTGACTTCTATTAAAATCAGCTAAAAAGTGTACATTCAACATTATAATAATTTTTATATTTAAATTGCATATCAGGTTGAAAATTCATAGAAATGGCTTAAAAACATCTCTAAATTGCTGCCTACTACAATTTATTAAGCTACAGCTAACATTTCCATTCATTTCTAAGTCATCCTATCCAACAACTTGTCTAAAAACTGGTCATAACAAATTTACAATAAAAACATGTCATGCAATTGGCAAAAGTCTTGTACAAACTTCTTCTAAACACAGACCAACAAACAAGTTTCTATAGTTACTAACAACTGTGCTGCTTTGCTTTGTTTGAGCCCAGTTTCAGGCAATCAAACAGATAAGATGATGGCAGATAGAGAACTGGTATAGATTTAAGAATCTTTCTTTCAATCTCTTTTTCTGGAAGTTTATAATTTGACATAGAAAATGCAACCACAGTTCGTGCCTGGTATCTTGATGCCAAATTCATACTGCGCATCCTATTCTGCGCAGATGATTTCCTAATTCCCTGTGTCATTTGGGAACAAGCTTGACAATCTCCATGTTAAATGCTGTTAATTTTTGTCCAGAGTGCACAAATAAAGATGGCTAGAGTGCATAACTTCCAAGATAAATATTGCAGATACCTTTATTCCTTTTTTAGGCATTGTACAGACAGTCAGACACACAGTGCAGTTTGCGCAGTTTGAATTTGGCATCAAGATACCACGCAGTCACATAGCAGTTGGATGTTCACCACACATTGGATTGTAGTGGTCGTTCTAAGCCGTTCGTACAAAATTTTTACCACCTAAGCTGATGTTACAATTTAACTTGAACGTAACAATGCTGTGTATTACACATTTGGCATCCATAAAATATAATTACATCAACAATACAGAATTACACAAACGTCATAACAAAATATTCTAAATCCATTCAGTTTTAACATTTATTGCACAATAAATATACTAGGCATATTCAATTTCAGTCACTTAAGTAACTTATGCAACAGGAAATGGCATATTTTTCATTATGGTGCTTCTTTTTTCCTTATTGAATGCACCTAATGAAACATTGAGGCTAACTTTGAACTAAATCCTGGATCTAGTTTCGAGTAAAGGAAGATTTATTGGAAGCTTTGGAAACGAAGCAAAACAGCTAATTACATCAATCCTTTACCATTGCAATGTACGACGGCCATCCCTGCTTCAGTCGTTTGGTTCTTCGCGAGGTTTCTTGTCCCGATGTCAATTGAAGTTCACGAAGAAATCTCATTTCGTTCTCCTCCCCCAGGTCATCGTCGGAAACAGAAACCGTAAAGTATTTCTGCAAAAGCCGATGATTGGCTGAACTAACGGTGTGGACTAGCCTTCGATTGCTTCGGACCGGTTCAACGATGTCTGGCTCCACCTCGATCTTTACCACAGACTGGCTGGCATCAGTAATTACATCCTCAGCCTCCACTTCCTTTTCCTTAACAGTATGATTCTTCTCCAGATGTTTCTTCAAGTCTTCGTTGCCGCTAAACTCCATAAAACATATCCCACAGAAAAGCCGCGGCTTATACGCTACGCTTAGTTGCAAGGAGTCCAAAAGCTCAGACTTTCCTTCGGATTGCCCACCTTCATCCACAAACCCACCAGCATTCAACATGCTTGCTGATTCTTTGTCTTCGTTATCAATATTGGCTTCATAGACAAATCTCTTCGGCGGCCGGCCTCTTCGGTTAGACCTTGGCGGCTTGTGACTCCACATGTGACCGTTCAGTTGAGATATGGTTTCAAACCTCTCTTCACACTTCCCACACCCATACAGCTTAACACATGGCAAAGTAGCAATATGACTCTGATACTCAGTTTCAGTTTCAAACACCTTATGGCAATGGTGGCAAGTAAAAGCCACTGCTTCTGCTTCATGGATTCTCACATGCTCATCCAGAGCTATCTTGTTGCAGAAAGTCTCCTTGCATACTCCGCAGTTGTAGCTCTTGTTGCCGTGGACATCCGCCAAGTGGCGTTTCAATTCATCGGTCGATATCAGAAGAGCATCACATTTTGGACATGCACATTGGTCCTTGTCTCTATGAGTTCTTCGATGCATTGCTAAATTCGATGCATAGGTGAAACAGCGCTCGCATTCGGGGCATTTGAACGCGGGTTCGGGCTCGTGGGATCTTTCGTGCACTTTTCGCGTACTGGCTGTCTTGAATCTCTTGCCACAGAACTTGCAAGGATATGGCCGCTCTCCGGTGTGTGTTCGCATGTGAGAACGCAGTAGCGAAGGAAGATGGAAGGCGAAATGGCAAACTGGACAAGCGTATGGGCGTTCATCGGAATGGAATTTCAGATGGGTTTGTAAAGTGGTTGCTATTTTGAAGCTCTTCCCGCATAGACCACACACAAATGGCCGCTCATTGTTGTGAGTGGGAAGGTGGAGATTCAGTTGATTTTTCTGTGCAAATGATTTTGGGCATGTTGGACAATGAAAGGGCTTTTCACCTAACAATAGACAAAAGAAATCTTTTAGTACCTTTCAGGACTAGATGCTTTATCAACATTGAAAAATGTACAAGGAAAAAATGGAATTCTAACAAAGCATTTGTGCAGTGAACAGATTGAGTGTCTGTCAATTCAAATCTAAAAGAAATTTCTCAAAAGTCAAAGGAGTATAATTACTGCAAGCAAAGTTCCTTGAAGCATTTAAAATTCTTCCCATTTTTCAACAGTCTATTACTCATGCAGTGAGGAAGCATGGTGTTTCAATTCTAAGACTAAATTGACTTAATTTCACAAGTTGCTTCAATGCACCATAGCACAAGCTATATTTCATGTTGTCTTTTTCACAGACAATCAGTGGTGACCACAGGTTAATTTGACAGGTCTGCTAATAGTTCCCAAGGGCATCCGCTCCCTTCTGGCCAGTAATGTCTAGTCTCCACACAGTAATGTAAACCTCCAAAATTCAAGGACTGATACTGTGAGCCTATGGCATCCCTAGAGTTGCCAGTGCAGACAAAAATGTCAAAGAACCAGGTCTATCAGCGCTAAGTGTGATATTTTTATGCGCCAACTCCAACTTCCTCAGATGTTTCCAAATCGTATTTACAAATGCATTAAAGAACATATTTTCTGACGTAGACGTCGTACATTGTCTTGAATGCACGAAAGCTAAAATCACTATTTTTTCACGACTTTACAACTACACCCAACCCTCGCTTTACGGCCTAGATACGTTCCGGAAAAGTTGGCTGTAAAGCGAAAAGCCATACAACGAATCAGGGAAACGTACAC
>JAQIXU010000613.1:0-28357 GCA_034701245.1 Strigamia transsilvanica | reverse complement strand
GTCACTTCTTTCAAATGACTTATTTATGCAACTTAAGGAGAAGTCACTTCTCCTTATCGATATTGAATGCACCTAATGAGATTTTGTACACAGCCCCACCTCATCATCTCTTTATGAATTGCATGCGAGTTTTCCCAGTTCACATTTATAACAATAACTGAGTAAACAAATGAAGACTATTGTAAATTTCATTTCAGAATTTTAATATTTAATATGTTTTGTGAAATTTAATAAGTTCTGCTCCCGCCAACATCGCAATTGTGGTACACAAAAACGTATACAAAAACATAACAAAGAATAGAGAAAAAAGAAAAGATTTAAAAAGATGTTTGTTGTTGGTATTATCAGTGGTGTTTGCATTACAAAAAATGGACAACTTTTGCCAGAAAAATATTAAATCAGCCGAGCGGAGATGCAAATGTGCTTTCATTTCACAGCCCGTGGCCACTATTTGCAGATGTTTATTGGGTGTTTGATGATAATCGTCTATTTAGATACACAAACATGGTCAATATTTTAATTACTCATATTAATTATACCGTAAAGTTGTTTCACCTCCAAACCCATTCTGATCTTTAAAATCTACAGAACTTAATCAAAAAAATTTTTTTTTAACAAACAAAAAAATTGAAATAAAATACGAAGGAAAAAAAGATGAAAAAAAAATCTATTTGAAAAAAAAAAAAAAAAAAATTTAGAATCAACAAACTTGGATTAAAAAAATAAACTTGCGGTTTGAAGTGAGAAACTTGAAGAAGAAAAAAAAACAATAATTGAAAAACTTCAAATTGTTCAGTAAAGGAAACCAAGAACTAATATCGAACAAACGCTCTTTCCAAAATCACTTACTGTAAATCAGAAAAAAATAAAATAAATTAAGTCGAGTTCAAAAATCAAAATGTAAAAATTTAAATGTAAACTTCTTGCCAAAAAATAACCCGTACGTTCTAGGATTTGCAACTGGTGTCGTGAACTACATCATTATTTGCGACATTTATACGTACGCAAAAAGGAATCTACAGTTAATCATAGATAGTAGACACATTCATAAAGTAATTTAAGCTTAACTCCATTCAGATTTTATTTGCATAATCAAAATAATCGAAATTTATGAAAAACTCCGTCACATTTGAACGCCACTGCAGATAAAACACACTGCCCCTCGCCCCATAAATTGCATCGAAGAAAAAGATCATTATTCAAACGTTTTTCCAATACGTACTGTAAATTGCATCGTGTAAACACGCATTTATAATTCAGAATAAAGTAAATATTCCGAGGCTAAAAGTGGAAAAACTGGTGAGGTGCCAAAACACACTAGGGGTTCCTAATATTTAGATAATGCACCATATTAGTGTGCCAACATATATTTGGTTATACATTACAAATAAATAAAACAAGTGATAAAATCTTTAAAACGTAAACTTTTAAGGTACCCTCCCCTCAATAATTCTAAAAATGTATAAAAAAGCATAAAACTTGACCATTTATATGTTTATTTTGATTAAATTGCAGGAAACAAACAAATTTCTCTTACAAAATATAAAAATTAAATGACCAAGAAAACTGAAAATTATTTTTGCATGGTAGAAGTTTTATATTAAATGTTAAAATGTTATTTCCTACACAAAGTAAAATTTCAAGTCCAATAAGTTTATCGTTGCACTTTGGCAAGAGTAAATTGAATCATTCAAGCATATGGTTAAACCTTAAAATGTTTTAAACCATTTGCACGGATTGTTTAGTGTTATGCCTGTACTATCATGCTCCAAAAGAAAAATATGGAAAATAATAAAAGTCAATACGCTTTATCACATCGCACATTAAAGTCACATTTTATTGATACCATTTTCTTCAGAATAATCGCTTCTCACGTCTACTAAATCACATTTTTAATGCCTGCATTCTTTGTCCCGTTTGAATTAGAAAACATCTTAATTATTGTTGTTGTCGTCATTGGACGGAATGCACATTTGACCTTTTACAACTTATTATTCTCGTCAACAAGCGAGTCGTTAACACGACGGGATTAATATGCGGTAAAAAAGATAATTGATTATATTCCCGTTCATCTCATTCTCTTTCAGTGATCCCAAGTAGTTTAATAAATATTTCCCTTTATCTACTTTTTGCCTTGCGCCATACCTTTCGTTTTTTCCCTCTTCAATTCCCCTATGCATCCTCAGACTGCTCCTTGATACAGCCATTAATTCTCTTCTTCACAGACATATATATTTGTCAAGTGGCCAAAATCAATATTACTAAGCCCAATATTAATGCAATTTGTCTAGTCAATCGGCTTTATTGGACCTATTCAACACAACTACCGAGGAAAAATGTAAAAATATTGCACCAGAATCCATAAATCAATTCTGTTTCCTATTCACCCAGTACATTAAGTCAAGTCACAAAGCCGAATCGCTTTACTAACAAAAAAAACAAAAAACAGTCTGATTCTTGTTACAGTGACAAAACAAAATGAAAAAATAAATATATGAATAGGATCGAAAGCAATAAAATTGGAGATGACCAGCAATTCAATTTGTAAGACAATATGGAAAGATTTATTCAAGTAGTGGATTCCTATTACATATGAAGTTTTCGGTGACACATGAAAGACCTGCAGGGACTCGAGTGGTTATTGAAGGTTGGAGTGAAGGCAATTTTAATATATTTCAACACCATTTCCATTTAAATGTTGTCAGATTTTTGCCTGAATGCAGTATAATAATGTCATTAAAACATGGAATGTCACTCGTTGATGGCATGTCAGACAGAGTACGGCTTTCAGCCTTGCTTGGAGTAACATTTACTGTTATTAACACCATTTGTGGTTTTATCGCTGATTATTATAAGATTTTCTGAACGTCTGACAGCTATTTGCATTTAACACAGCGTAATAAACTATTACGTGTCTTAATAGTTACCTATTCATTAGAATTTTTCCAACGTCGAATATCAACAAAAAGAGAGAAAAAAGAAGAAAATAAATTTTATAAAAAAAAAAAGAAAGGATTTTTATTAACGAAAGTGCACTGACACTATACAGTATTTGTAAACATGATATAAGCTTACAATACGTAATTTTGTATTCAGCCAATAAACCAACTTTACAGTTCCACTATCATTAATCCCATCCCTACTTTGTCAATTGCCTTTCTTCAACAACTGCATCTTTTCATCTAATCAACACGAAACGTGCACGTCTCATCAAATCGAATGATTATGCATGGGGTTAATTCTGCAAACCCATTTCGTCTTCTTGCGGATAATTCTAACATTACTGACAGCGCCATCAATTCAACCCTTAAAAAAAAAAGTCATTCGAAAATGTGCGCTCTAAAATTTGCATTACAGCAAGCAATATGTTAATTTGGTTTAGATCCCATTTAAATTTATTTCTGAAATTTAGTAATACATTTATCCTTCCTAATAGCCTGGAAATTGACACTCAGCTGCACATCAATGTCACAATCATTATCCCGCGGTCTTCAGTAATTCCTACACCAAACTTGGCTTTTACTAACCGCAACGAGTAGGCGCTTTTCACGCTTGGCCAGGTCAATCCCCGAAAGGGGAATATGGATGTCTGCAATTGATTTTTGCAAACATAAACAGCGTTTTTCCCTATCTCTTTGCACACAATCTGGTAATTTATTTTTAGTATAATGTTTACCACTTTAAAAAAAAATTAATTTTTAAATTTTTGTCGGTAATTTATATCAATTGTTTATGCTATTATCACTCATGTTAACCAGTTCGAGCTGAGGTGAGACGTGCGCATGCGTGGAAGAGGTAAATATAGGAAGAACGCCAGCTTTCGTGCTCAGTGCCCTACACGCAGCACGCGGGATATGAGACACCAGCGTCTGCTCAGCATCTGCTGATGAGGTAAGGATGAAATTCTGTCATTCAAGGTTAGAATTGTCCACATAAAGTGCATATTTATTACAAATTCATCAGTTATAATGGTTTAATTATACTAAAAGTCTAACTTACCATTTATTTTCAACTATTACTAAATAATTCAGCCCATACATTTGCACAATCATGTTTATCTGGAAATTTAATTTGTTAAGAATTTCAACGTCATTTTGTTAAACATTTTAATTCCATATCACGCTTCCATTACATTAGTTGTTTTTTTTTTCTTCTCTTTTTGCATCGATTCCAAAAACCAAAACACTTTGTAGCTTTAAATACAAAAGTAATAAACTTAAAACTTGCCCAACTTTTTCGATCAACATAAAAATTCAATTATATTGTCCTTCAATCTAAAACTCAATCCACTTTCATTCGCCCTTTCGTGTTTTGTTTTCTATTTCCTAAAACTTCTCATCTTCACTTGTACGAAATTGAATTTTTTATATCTATTACACACATTGACACATCTAAAAAGGTCGTCTCCGAATGTCTCGAAATATCCTCTTCCCTACCCTCTCATTGTCTCCATTTTTCCAGCCAAATATCAAACAAAATATCAACAATCAACTGAAATAATAAAAGCTCGACACTTAATTTATCCATCCATTAAAAAAATATTAAAAAAAAAAAAAAAAAATAAGAAAAAAAATAGAAAAAAAAAATTCAGTTATCGAACATTATATCACGCCATTCTATACGATCAAAAAAGCATAACATTTTTACGAGATATTTTTATATGGAGGGGAAAAAAATTCAATAAAAATCGCATACCGGTACTTGTATTTAAGAGAAAAAAGAGAAAGTTAGACAAGTTTGAAAGACTGAAATTCGCTTTTAAATTCTAAAAGACAATATTCTATCAATTTAAACCGATTCCTATTCAAGCAAGTTAGAATGGATATAGATCAAATAGTTTCCTCCCTCTTATCTTGAATCCCAAACGGCAACACTCCAGATGCGATAAAATTCGACTGCAAATGCTACACAACCTGAGAATACCCGCAGGATTCCGTACCCCAAAAAAAATAATATATATATCTTATACTGTATGTATAGTCTACATACATGAAACATTCACTTTTTTTTAGAAGTGAGATTAAACGCATTAGATGTTCTTGGCAAAATAACAAGATACTAAAGTCACTTTTTGTTCTGCATTACTCTTAATCTGGTGAAATGGAAAGATTAAAGGCGCAGTTCTATGCACTTTAAACACCTGTTGGGTTTTTCATTTCCCAAATAACTAAAATAATGATTTAAAATTTAGGTTTTTAATTAAAATTAATTTTTTAAAGTAACACCTGTGCAGCAAAGTGAGGAAGTTATTGCAATCTTTTATATTTTAAATTGAAACTATCCAAAACTTAAAGCTTCAGAAGTGTTTATCAAATTATATATAGAAAAAAATAGATTTCAAAAGAAAAAAGAAAAATCCTTAACTCCAGGTCCTAAAAGTGTATTATTGTCCAAAAACATTAACATGGCTTTCGCGCTTTTCCTGTGTTTACTTTACACGAAATAACTTCATTTCAGTGTGATGCGCAGCAAAGCTCAAGGGGCAGCACAACATATAGTAAACAAATTAAATCGACAGGCGCAGATCTAAAACAGAAATCAGAAAGAAAGTTCTTTAAAAATAATTACGGTAATTCTTTCTAATGTGTTTAATCACTTAGCGATTAGCACTTCCAAACTCAGTTTATCGACTTTTGGATAAGTATTTGATTGCTGCATTAAACACCTTGCTTGCACTGTTCGAAAGAGTTTGTTTGTGGCCTAATTGTGCCAAAGCAAGTAGTGTGTGATAACGATCGTCAAGCTCTCTGTAATGTGGTCACACTGGGATGAATTCCTCTTCTGTTTATCACAAACATAATTACACCCTTATGTGTTGATGCCTTCCTCTTCAATGCACAGCATGAACTGCTTTCAGTTCGTCTCATCCATTCTACTATTCAACTTCTGCTTTCGTTTCTTTTCTATGTGCACGCTAAGCAAAACCCGATTTTTACCGTAACCCTACATGACCTTCCATAGAAAATTTAATTAAAAATAATTTCATAAATAGACGTTGTAGTGGTTTAAGAAGACTACTTTTAGAGAGCATAAACCTTCTGATGTCTTTTTTCATACTGCGTCGTTTTTAATCCACAAATTTAATATAATGTCTTACTAACTTGTAAGTTGATGATTTAATCCATTTCTTTTTTTTTTTGTTATTCAAAGAATTTTAATAAACAAAATTTTCAAGCAGTCGAACAAAATTAGAATTAAAAAAAAAACAAAAAAAACACACCATACATCAATTGTGGGTTACTTCCCCTCCAATTTCTTCCTCAATTGCAAGTTAAATTCTCAAATTACACATTTGAATTAATGCATTTGAGTGTACTCAGGCTGAACCTAATTTTGGCTGCACTTCTACTTGCTCAAATTGACAAATTAGTGTCAAATTAAAGCTTTTAAATGCCGCAGTGTATAAGAGTGATAAAAAATTTAAGTCTAATCAAAACATTAAAAACATTAATTTTGCAATTCATTTAGTAACCGAAAGCGAGTCATTAAAACATCTATAAATAAATACATTAACTGCTGCTAAAATTCACTAGAAGAACTTGTGTAAACTGTTCGACTCTGATCATGATTGTTAATATGGTTACGGTAATCGAAATGACATTCTCTTATTTGTAGTTTTGTTTGTTTGTTTGTTGTTGTTGTTCTTCAAAATTACCATCACTGCAATCAAAAATACGTTCTGACACTTTTAGAGTGCAACTGTTGGTTCAAAATTCTTGGTTTTATGGCTAGCGACTTGAGCATCAAAAAAATAACAAATAAATAATAAAAATAAATAAAATAAAAATTAAAATAAAATAAAAACAGAACTGCATCTGAAAGTGACTGTGAATAATTTTGGTTAGGAATAATTTCCTTCCATTTAGCAGCAACTAAACAAAAGATTTTTCCATTTCTAAAAATGTGGTTTCAAATCCAATTAGTCAAAATGTAAAAAAATAAATTCCAACAAAACTCATAAATTGGATTGTTTTTTTTTTTTAAAAAAAAAAAGAGAAGAAGAAGAAAAAAATAAGATAGAGCTTAAGTTAATTGAGACGGCGGTTTCAGTAATACGACATTTTAAATAGCAGTTACCTGAATTATTAAACGTAAGACTAAACTAAACAAAACAATTTCTATAATAAACGTATTTCATTATCGAAATGTCTAGTAACTTATTTTCTTGCTTCCTAAGATTTATGTTTGGCGGTAAATACTGCTTTCCAGCGCATTTAATACGTTTAAGACATTAAAAAGGGGGGGGGGGGGAGGAAAATACATCAAGTCTTAAGTTATTCACGCGGCGTCTAATCAACAAAAAAGTTCATAAGGGCAATGGACATTCACCCTACTTAACACAACCCAGTGTAAATTTGTAAGCAAAATACAAATCCAATTGAATCTTAACAAAACTAAACAGACAGAAAGGGTGTTGAGTGCTGTCAACATTAATCCAAGTCTCTGATTTGTTGTTATGGTAACCAGCATGTGCATGTGACCTTGTTTACAGATTCTTTTGCCATGGCGAAACATAGATTCCCTGAAAATAGATCAAATTTAAAACCTCCACTTTATAAAAACCTATCATTTTTTCCACTATGCCCTAGAAAATAATGAAGCATTCGTAGCTAAAACTATACAGCTTTTTCTTCGAAATGTTTTTTGACATTAACTCATCAAAAACATGTTTTTCAGCTCGTCAAAATAATTTCAAAACGCCATATCAAATAGCACTTAAAATTTAAGAACATGTTAAATTTCCAAAATGCTTACCTGCATAACAGGCTGTAATGCAGGCAATGAGTCAATCCTAATTTATTTCTTTATTGGATTTTCAGCAAATAGTCTGTGTACCTTATTGTTGTTAAGTTATTTATATCCTAATCCCATCTGGATTAGTGCCGACGACTTTTCTGTTCTTTTCTTAAGAAAACAGTAGATGCGTTCAGTTTCAAAAGTAAAAGTACCTTTTGTTACTTTCTTTCCTTTTGGCCAAAGGATACGACTTAAAAAACGCAAAAGGCAAAAGGAAAGTACCAAAATGTACCTTTACAAAAGAGACTAATGAGGTCACTTTTCTTCCTTTTGCATTTTCCTTTTAAGTTAGTGGCCAAATGGAAAAAACGGAAAGAAAGTAACAAAAGGTACTTTTAGTTCACCGAATTGAATTGCACCTAATGAATTATGAAGCGAAAGCACAAAGTAGACAAATGACAAGCAAGGTTAATCTTTTAACTCGTGTTTACGCATACACTTTAGCCGAGTATAAGTACATTAAAAATTGAATGATGTAAAAAAGTTAAAAGACAAGTGAACGGTAAAAAAAACTTTTGGAGGAGCAGAGGAAGCACCAAGTGTCTAGTATTTGTTTGTTTCTCTACAGTCTCAAAGGAGATATCAACAATGTTGTACTCTGCAGTAAATCTCCATAGCAATAACAACAGAATATTCCTATGGGACATGTTTGGAAGTAAACATTTTTCCTAACATACATTATGATGACCATTTAGATTGGATTTGAAATCCAATGGGACGTGCCCATGCAGGTTCGACTTTTGTTCGTAGCTTCAAATACGGTTTGCCATCATGTATGTGTTCTATCATGTCAAAGTATTAACATACAACGATAAATTGCAATGTCAAGTCTTCTGTTCTGCTTTGTTTATTGGCAACCAAATTAGTCTAATCTCAAGGGTGATATCAACAAATTTACAAATCCCCATATAGCACTACAGTCGACCTAATGTCTATTACACTGCTTTCAGTGTCATGTTATTTCAATGTACAATATTGATTTTCTACTACGTGTTTTGCTTAATCTAACATTATTTCAAGATTAATGTGTTTCATGTTGCAAAGAAATGAGAAAATGTATATTACCTAGAGCAATTCCCTCCAACTTGTTGCTAAATCGACACCAGCTCAAGTTGCTCGTGATTTATAATAAAACATGTTTTATCGATTTATTAATTTTTTAACAACCAGACCCACACCCAACTCTCGTATCCGAACCTTTAAAATTGGATAATAAGAACAAACACATTCAATTTTTATTATGTCATTAACCCTAATAAATAGTTCTATTATGTTCACTAATTAATTATCTGAATTTAATCAACACATGTTGGATGGTGATAATGAATTTTGGGTAGCAGCACGTGTGATTTAATATTTCTGCCTCACCATGGCACCAGAGACAATTTTGGCCTCGTGGGTCATTTGCGGAATGAAATGTGCTTGTGCGCCCACATAGTCATTCAAGTTAAGTGGAAGCAAAAACAAAAAGAATAAAAATAAAAAATATTTTTATAGTTGTAGTTTGGTTGAAAGGTACACGCTGGTGCCTATTTTGAAGATCTATCAAAAATGAAGGACCCTGATTGATCTATCCATCTCGAAATAATTTTAAAATTAGCCACGAACATGTTGGGTTTCTACACAAAATGGAAGCCCAACATGTACGTGGTTAATTTTAAAACATTTTGTCTGTATATTTTCTGTGTACAGTATTTCGTATGGCCAAGCTTTAATTAATGAAACATATTCTCCTGAAAATAAATCGTCTTCCAAATCACCTCTTAAATTAATTTTTCATTCTCCAATTTCAATTAGCTCTACAGCACTCCAAACTGTAGGTGTCAGCAGCTTAATCTGCATACAAAATAGGACGTGTGTAATGACACCATTAATTACTTAAGTAGCTAATTTTCAAAAACTAGTTGCAATTTCGCATTTTCATTTTCAGTTGGTTGTCAACATTAGAAGCGAATTGCTCCTTTCCTAGTATATGTAGCCTAAAAGATGCATTCTTAAAGCATCGTTTATAGCCTACATTTTATTAATGTGTAGGCTTTATTTTATTTAAAAACACGTTGATTTTGTTGATTTACTCGGTTAAATTTCTCATGCAAATTTGAGTATTCCCAATAATCTTAAAACAACCTCAATTTGTTTTATTCTTTATTGATTAAAATGGGTTAAAGAATTGTGCAACATTGCTAGATAAGCTTTATGCATGCAGCTGTTGCTATGACGTTAAAGATGAATATCAACGACATTAGAATTTGCCTTCTTTAGTGAAGCCTATACTTTGAAATTAAAATAGGATTTGATCAGGGAGTAAGTAGTCCAGCTAAAAGTAAAAACCAAGTTGGTGTTTTTTAGTTGATAACCCTCATTTTCACTTCAAAATATGATGTTTCTTATGTCATTCGTTGTATTCAATAATGCCATTTATTTCACTTATTTTTATTCATTTGAGCAAACTTTAAGTATTTGATTAACCAATTTGAACGAAACTACCGTTAAGATATTGAGCCTAATAAATTGACCATCTAATCCATTCGTTGGCTCACATTGAGAATGATGTCCAAAGAAAACAAATTAAGCACACTGACAGCATCAAGCCAATGTTTTTGTTTGAGCTACACTCGGGTGTTGAACTTTACATACGTAAAAGAAAACATCAAAAACTGCTTTTTTTCTAGACAATCCCCCTTCAACCACCTTACTGTTGACCAATAGAAAGACGTCGCTTATTGACACAGGACATAAACGCTAAAAAAAAAAAATACAGAAAAGGAGGATTCATTCGCAGGGCCGCTCGTTCAATTACGATTATTCGTTCAACCGTGGAAAAAGCCTACTGTAAAAACGAGCAAGTACTGTTGACTTATTGACTAAAAACCCTCAATGAATTTTTGTCATAATAGGTGATATGGAGGGGACTCCAATAACAGAGCAATACCGCCTTAAAAATACTTTCTGCCAAATAAGATAACCAAAACTCAACAATAATACCGACTTTCAAGAAAAAGATGCACAGCTGAGTTTTATCACTTTTTATTATGCCTAAAATGAACCGTAGTGCTGTTTAACTGTCATACTACTGTAGATCCAGTATTAGATAAGCTAAAACATAAAACAAACTTAAAGTTGACACAATACTAAACTATTCAATTAACGCCGACATAGATTAATAATATAAGATTACGCCTAAACTATATGCCATTTATTTGTGGCAGGTATTTTTCCGTTATGAAAACCCCCGTTACACTTATACAGTTTTAATTGTAGTGGAACACTCTTAACTCTTATTGGATATTATGCTATAACTGAAAATAGAGTAGTCAGTCCGGTAATTTTCCACTATTTACATTGCACATACATCACTCAGCTGAAATGCAGATGGCGATCACCTCAAGTCCCCATTAGCAATTCTCTGCGTGTGGATCAAATTACACTAATTTGTTCATTAGTTAAGCAGTAACATGATTGCTTTGACATGATAATTTGAACAACTGCTTCGGTTTGTTTGAAAAATAGCATATTTTTTAAAGTACATTTTGAGCAGTCTTGTGACATTTATAGTGCAAGTAACGAAAAAGTGCATCACAAAAACCCATTTTACACTTTTTCATTACACTATTTATAATATAAACTAAGCATAATTACAGTATAGGGAAAACGTACCTACCATAAACTCTGTGTTGTTGGATATGTATATGTCAACTTATCATGGTCAAGATTACAAAGGCAGGAATACCTCTCTGGGGTATCATATCATCAGATGACTTTCATGGAGACCCAACCTTGCATCTGCATCGAGAACTGAGAAACCACAGAAAATCTAGTTGGGAGATGGGTGGCACATGTTATTTTCATACAAAATACCATAAATCACACAAAACTTAGAAAAAACTTGTATTCCCAATAGGTCACCCTATCCAAGCTGATCAAAGAGAACTCGCTCCCTTGTCTAACTTATCAATTATTACAACACTACCCCATAAAAATTCAAATTCATGCACCACTTAAACATTTGCACACACAATAATAAATATGCAAGCACTAAAATTTCCATGCAAGATATTAGTATGTCTTGTGTACTACATTCATTCTAGGAAATGAGTGAAGAAAGCACGTCTAGATACGATGGTAACTTATGCAAATCTGTTTTATTCAAATGACAAATTAGAGGGCACTGCGGAAGACGTAGCACACGAAAAGTCAAAAGTACAAATTATGACAAGAGACAACCAATGATAGCCATTGGTCAAATGCTGTGAACGCATCAGTATCCCCACTATTATATAACCATATAATACATGAAAAGGAAATAAAGAACAATATGACATACGAGAGTAAAATTCACATTACAAAATAGCAAAGAGGAAACACAAAAACACACAACAAAAATCACTGGTCCGGGAAACGGTAAAGCGCTGGTGGATCGTGGATCCGTGTCAGCTGTTGATATGCTGTTGCTGCTCGGAGTGGAGGAGGTGATGTCGGCACAGCCGGAGGAACAGTCTGTGGTACTGGTGGTGAAGGCACAACCAGAGTGGCCACAATTGCTTCTGAAACAGGAAACAAAAAGTCTTCTCGGAGTTCCCTTCCCCCTCCCGAGGAAGTAGAATGACAGGACTGTTGCCTAAGCAATTTGTCGGCATAAATCGGTGCGTACGGCAAGATCGGCACGGCACTCGTAAAATCAGCAGCACCTTTGCTGCGAGCCGTCGGCAAGCAGGCTTGCGACGTTGTAGCGGCTGTCGAAGACCCCAAAATCGATGAAGCTAACACGTGGGTAGTAGCAACCGAAAAGAGTCCCTGCGATGGACAAAAGGTCGAACTGGTCCAACCAATCATGGCCCAGAAGTGGAATCGGTCCTTCTGTGGCTACACTGAGCGGCAAACGGTACTCATGACCATGATGAAGAACAGGAACCATACATACTCCTGCCATGGACAGAGTATGACCATCCTAAGTTGACATTCGAGCCTGGAATGACTGTAATGGGAACGATGGGAAGTGGGCATTGTAAATTTCCAAATTTACAACTGTAGCCCCCGGACCTGTGACAATTTTCATGGCAAGATCAATGTATGCAATGCACACTGACAACATCAGTAGTTTGGTAGGCACGATGATCACGCCGTGGACGTGAATGGAACTCTTGGCAACTCTAATTAATAAACTAGTCTTGACTTGAAATCCTAATGTACCGACACGCACCTTTATTCTCCACAACATACAAAAGTCCTGAATGCAATGGAAGCAGACCCTACAACTAATAACCACAGACACATTTTTAGATACCTACACTCCTTCCATGAGAGTGTATACCAAAGCTTTTAAATTTATGTGTTATGTCAATAAAAGAACAGATGATGAATATAGTTGTGTACCACAAAAAATTTGCGAGAAGAGAGATGTTTAAAGTGTTATACATTAACAACCTTAGTGAAGTTTCATTCATACCGCAAATCGATGCATTTCACCGCGGTTTAAAATGTCTGCAATTCCATTTGCATACTGTCGGTGTATAACTACACACTTGGTCAAATTTATTAATTACTACAACATAATCATTCACACTAGTACCTAACCTAACTAATGAACATAAAGTTGTAAATTTGTGTGTTCCACCAGGAAACATTAAGTTGTAACTTCATAAATTCCAGTTATGCCATTCATGAATCAAAATTAATAGTTGGAAATCCTGAGAAGTAGCTGAATTAAATTAAAAGGAAAAAAACGAAAGAATTGAACGATATGTAATAAATACCGTAAGAACATAAATCAACAGAGGAAGTAAATTATTAGACCAATAACTATAATTTATAATTCCACTACTGAGAAACTACATGTGCGGTAAACCAAATCCATTACCAAATAAACACAAGAGATATACGGACAAGCTTCTAGTCACGTCTGGTTTTGGTTTTTTTCCTCCTTGAAACGTTGTGTTTGTGTAAGAAATGAGCTAGATTTCCGGCCATCCAGCCAGCGTATTGATGTAAGGAAAGACAATAAATAGCAAAGTGAAAATAATCTCTTTATCCGTTAAGCACAGTTAATCAGTTTTAAATTAGGATTTGAAACAAATAAGAGGAAATAGCTAAACTTGATTTATTTGTCAATTCGTTTGTTTCAATTATCCGGAGTAAAGAGTTAATTTGATGCTTCTTAGTAAATTATCCACTTTTTAATTTGGATTTTGTTTTTAAAAATTTATCTGAACCGCCAACTGCTCCCTATTGATTTTTCAATTAATCATTTTAATGCAGTTGAAAACGTAATTCATTTTCAGCTTCATCACTCAGGTTAAAATCCCTCACACTAAAAAAATAATTTAAAAAATCATTTCATACTTGTCACAATCTTTGCCAAGTCCTTTTAAGACTTTTGCCATGAACCAAGAAAGTGGAAAATCGACGCCGTGTCAAGCCGTGTCAGAAAGTCAGCTAATTTTTTAATAAAACGTAAAAATAAAAAACTAAGATCAATTATCTTAATTCAATCCCCGTTAATGGCAACTTAATCCGTTTACTACAAAATGGAACCTCAAAAAAAAAAATCAAAATTTAAAAAAAAAAAATATTTTAATTTGATTTTTTTTATTCAAAATTTCACTTTTACAAACACGGAAAGATAAAGACAAACAACTTGCTTTGTTTATCCTAGATTTATCTACCATGTCGCAAGCTCACTTAAGAATAAACAATAAAGATCCTTAACGATAAGAATTGACAACATGTTGTTTGTTGCCCCGCCTTAAAGAGAAAATCCAAATATTCCCAGAAATCACGTGTGTCATGTCCACCAATTTGCATCAAACATAATGTATTGATTTTAACTATTTATAACGATTGTAAACAATGTACAGGTTGTCTAGCGACCACCAGCACGCGAATTAGACAATAAATCAGTCGACACCTAAATTCAATGAAGTAAGGAGCCTCTTTATTCAAATCCGAAAAATATACAGAAAATACAAAAGATAAAAAGAATGATCCGACAGCTCACTTACCTTGGATGGATTCCCATCAAGGGAATTTATAACAACATGCAGCACACGAATTTATTAGAACAGCCTTTAACAATTAAGTAGCGACAGGTGAAAGCGACAAGCAGAGATGTATCATGAAATCGTGTCACATTTTCCAAATCTCCTCAATACCGTTTCTGAAAACTTTTGACAAACTCCCATTGGCCGTTGGCCTGTCAACATGCATTAGCATAATCTTTACAAATGCACAACTGAAAAGCAGTTAGAAAATGCACCTGTCTGCAATGTAAACACCCATGCATGCATAAGAGTGCCGCACTTATCGTTATATTTTGTGCCCTTATTAAAATGGTACCAATTATAAACGAGAAAAATGTATTCCTACATTTTATAAAAAATCCAATAATTTTTGCTTTTGGGAAAAGTCACATGAGCTAAATTTGGCTTGTTTATGGGTTGAAATAGATCGACGGCCATTTTGTTGTTCCTGCAAATTTTACTGTCACATACGATGTTACTGTATGTATACTAGAAAACTAATGTCATGTATACACATGGTTTTCCAAATAAATAAATTTTAGGTTTTTCACAAATCTGGAAAACTGTGTCCATGGAAACTTAGTAATTATAGCTAAATTACAAAATAATTTCCGTTCAGAGCTGTGCAATTCAGTGTTATGCTAATTATAGCACGCTCTCTGAAGGTTAAAAGCCTCTACAAAGCAGCCATTTTTCTCCCTTTTTTTTTGTTTGTTTGTAGAACCATTAAAAAATGTCAATTAAAAATCAAGTTGAAGCCCCATTAATGAGCAGCACTTTGTCAATACTGATAAGGTGACTCAGGAAAATTTTAATTATAATTTACCTTACCACAAAAGGTAGTCCAGAAGACTGACGCAGACATTTTTCCACTATTGCTCTTATATTTAAAAAAAAAAATTGAAATATCAACACTATGTTTAAAGATTTCCAGTTTATTTGCCAAGCATAAGAAATTTTTTTCCCTCTTAAAATTTAAAACAAAAACATTTTAAATTTTCACTCGTATTGATACGCACTGTATTTGTTTAACCGTTCTAAAGAAACTTAATGCGTTTCACATTGACTTGAAAGAAAAATATTTTCTAAATTTCTGCTTTAGGTTATTACCAAGCATTTATACAATCTTTTTTTTTCTAATTGATTAAAGAGAGTTGAAAAACAAAAGCATGCCTGTTGATCGCTGAAATATCAGTGAGGCTGAAGAAATAAAAACGTAAAAAAATAATTTAAAATCAATAAAATTCAGCCTAAATTGTGATAGGGAACAAAGTAATCGTAATCGTAATCGATTACATCTCATATTAATTGCAAAGCTACTCTCAGTTTAAAGTTCAAAAGTGAAATAAAAATTTAAAATGTAATTTTACTACCGACTAAAAACTTTCGTTTTCTACAAATACAATTATTACTGCAGATAAAAAAAAAGATATTCCAAGAAATTGCACAGAAGCATCGTAATAATACACTTTCAACCTTATTAAGCTTGCACGTTTAGGCCCTATAAATGTCAGAAAGCATCGTAAAATCAAAAATTCAAAAATTCAAATGCTCAACACAAAAATACAAATTGCTTTTTCCAAGTCGGGAGGGAACCGAAGCACAATTACGTCTTCTTTCTTCTTTCTGCATTGTTGCGGAAACTGCGAGCAATCCACTATATTGCCATCTTGTCCGCAGTTTGCATTCACGCTGGTAAAAATCCTTGTTATGGTCATGGCCAAAGTTCAGAAAGATTACAGCGTCTCTTCCCTGAACTTCCCTGCAAACCTAACCTAATAATCAAATTTACCAAATATATTGAACTCAATAAAACGATCACAATATAACGGCATTCATGAAATAATGCAATTTATTTTAATTAAAAAAACAAAATTTTTACTATTTCACTATTTTTGGAGATCTTGAAATTGTCCGAAATTTCCCGGAATTTCCCGGAAGATTGAAATTAAATGTCCCGTTTCCCGGAAAGAAAAAAAGGGCGGGAAAAGTGACCCTCTAGTTGCTCCTGATTGGTTGGATGCAGGCATATTCCTTGCGTTGTGTGCTTACTTCAACTTGGAGTTCAAGTACGACAACGTCAGGAATTTTTGGACGCAACCAGCTTGCGCTGCGTCTGTTTTCTTGCGTTGCGTTCTTCATTTTGCTCATCCCTAACTTTTTCTGAATTAAATTCTTTTCGGCAATTTAAATCATATTCATCTACCAAATGGCATTTAAAGAGAAGTGACTTTTCTTGTCTGTTTACACTTTCTCTTCATTCATCTATTGATAGAAATAATAATCAACACTATAAAGTGTTATTTCTACTTGTGGGTGTTTGTTCATGTTGAATATAATGTTTACAAGATTGCACACAATCTTGTTTTAGCCGTTGTCTGCCAATGCACTGCAGTTCCATATCATTCTGTCAAACTTAAAATGACTCACCAAAATGAGGATGTTTTGCTGTTTACCATAATTATAGTGTAGATACGATTTAAATCGTTTGCCCATTGCTTTGCAACGTGAACGCTCGGTATTTTTCCACTCGTTTTCCTTTTGCCTCTATTTTACCGACTTTTATTTTCTCACTTTTAAACATTGCATTTATTTATTTATTTATTTATTTATTTACTTATTTATTTGTTTACTTACTGTAATAAGAAATATAACCAGCTAAAAACCAAACTGTGAGCCCAAAAGGGTTTTAGAAAGGAAAAGTTTGCGCTAGGTATAAATGGTAGATCCAGAATGAATTTGGTTCTCTTTACTGTCAGCCAGGGTCACACAAAACATCTTGACTCGTACGCCTCCTTTCAACACATCAATGTTTTAGTGTTCGATTTGTCACTGGATCGACAAATCGCTGCGAAAAAGTAATAGGTAACTAGCTACTAATCAGAATGCAGCAATATCCCTACTAATATTTACAGTGACATTTACCATATGGTCTGTAATTTATAAGTGTCCTAAGCACCTATTTTGACTTATTTATGAAACCTGCTGCAACACAGGAACCTGCTTGACTAATAAAATTATACAAACTGCATTGAAAACTTTCAACCCTGGTCATGCTAGAGTGAGCACCTTCAAGACCGGTCCAAAACTGTCCCATATAAGTTAAACAGCTGTTGAGAAAGTCACTAGGCGCGTTCATAAAGTAATTTAGACAAAACAGCATGTTAAACATATTTCAATGAAATTTCAAGTAATGCACCAGCTTCTAAAACTTTTATCCAAAGGTCTAAGTGCAACCGTGTGAATCTATCAGAATTAAAGACATGTGTTTGTGACATCGTGCTGCAATGACAAATAGCTATGACAAAAAAATTCTTTAAATTGAATTTAAAAAAACACACGACTCAAAAATGGATACACTTCAGCCCATTACAAGCTTAGACGTATAGGATTTTTATTTTCCATTAACGTCTTTTTTAACATCTATGGAAACGATTCTTGCTTACTGACAGGTCCATTACTGCAATTTAAGGCAGACAATTCCTTATATTTTATAATCTCATGCATAACAACTGACAAGTTTGACCTTTGTGGGTCCCTGATTAGCTTGCCAGTTCAACCATTCCTTTTATTGCAACCATGAACTGTATCGCCCTATCACAAGTGCTCCCATCTACTTTTGCTTTCTCAATATCTGTCTTCTTGGGACTCAGGGGACTCGATGACCACCTTTCATCATCCCATTTGCCGCAGGTCATCAATGACCACTGATGACCTCTAGCGACAGCACAGTCGTAACAGCATGTTTGTAATAATAGTACTCAATCGAGACAGAATTTTCGTGACGCCAAATGAAATATTTTTAGAGCAAATGGAAAGAACAAGGCCACAAAGTTGTTGCTGATTTTATGCGAAAACTGAAAATGTAAAAGAAATTCAATAGATGTGGAATCATAATTATTTTTTTCAATTTATAATCAATTTAAACTAGGGAATTTAAAGGGACTTATGCCAACAAACTCACCCTTAGTTGAATTCTGTCAAAGTCCTGCTGTGGATTATGAGTACCACTGTTACGAACTTCTAAATTTTTCTGCTCAAACTTGCCTTTCAATCGTCAAAATATAAACTGCCATACCCAATAAGACCTAGACATGCTTTCCATTTTTTTTTTTTTATTAAGTTGGAAGTTTTTCTCTCCCAGTTTTACTACATTCAGTTGTTTAAACATTCCTTTAGACTTGTTTAAATCAGCTAAGAGTCGAAATGGCTTTGAGAAGGCACCTAACATCTTTGTTCGTTACGAATCCACTTTGCAACGCAACGTATACTACAGTATACGTTGCATCAATTAGGCTTAAAACTTTGCTACTGAAGGAAATGCTGACATGTTTAGTTAGCCCATTTCTATTTTGTGTTTTTTTTGTTGCTTTTATTATTAAAAAAAGTGAAAACTCAGTTAAAGTGCAGCATACCAACTTTAGACCAGTCATTATTCATTTCTCAAGGACCACTAGGCGGACAAAAAAATCATATGTAAGAAGGCGGCAAAAACAGCTTTCGTTCAATACAAATAACCCGGCAGTACACCAATTTTTCAAAAAACGCATAGGAAACAGCGAGCGCGTAATAACACTAGTGCCAAACTCGCTCTCCTCATTTATCCAATTACACACTCAGCGAATCCACATGTGTATCTTAAGTTAAAATTTAAATATTCAAAATTAAATTTTACGAGTTACCATAACTTTAACAAAAATTATTTTTAAAATAAACTGAGCTTTTTTGGTTGTCAAGATCCTCTTTTGGATTCCTTCCAATCATTCTAACCGCATTAAAAAGTTTTCATTTTTTTTTTCCATCGTTTTTATTTTTAGTTTACTTTATTTTATTGTCGAAAGATCCCAATACGAGACTGGTTGAATGGAAAAAAATAAAATTGACGTTTAAAACGAAAAATATCGGAGTAATTGGAAATGAAATGGGTCAAATGACGATGAAATTGAAATACATTCAACCATTTCCATTTAAAAGAGATAAACTTTCACGTAACGGGGAACAGAAGACCAATTTCTCATATCCATTTCATCGCGTGGTAAATATTCCGCTATCAACTGCTCGCAATGTAATTAAAGCCATTTGCAGACATATAGAAAACACCCAAGTGACCTCACTCTCACAAATGTTCTAAAATTTCATCAAAAAAATATCAATTTCACTAACTCCCACTGTGACCTCCTCATCCAATAACTTCAGAAGAAGCAATTGGTTCTGAAGTTAATTACATAAGAATTTTTTACATTTTTAATTAAATGCGACAAAAGCTGAAATATAATACCTATGCTTCTGTCTATCTTGACAGTCGTCTTAAATTCTATGCCACCATTTAATATCCATTACAGTTTTTTACGCCATTTAGTTTACAAACCGCAAGGCGCTTAAACAAAAATTCTCAAAGTTTCTACTTTCATTTTCTTAAAGATTAAGTTTCAAAATCCTTCTTATTGTTCTATTTACATTTCTGTGGGTGCATCAAAAATTAAACGACTTTAATTAAACTAAACTTTCATTCTGACTTGATGAAAAGTGAAAACTACTTCCTCTTCCAGTAGTATGTTGACTAACAATAATCGTGCTTTAAATCTAATGAGAAACACTGCACAAACAAACAGAAAACATCTGCTGGGCATTGGCATCACAGAGAACAAAGAAATAAGCAAATAAGCCCCAGATGTTTATACAATGATTGCTTCTACCAAATTACGTGAAACAAATCGGTTTTTCTAATCACCGCATTTGCAATTTATGCGCATTAACAAACGACTACTTAATCATTGTCACAAGTGCAAAATAACTGTGACAACCGGTGACATGTGATAAACATTCTCATGCACCGCAGCTGTGTAAATGAAAAAATGTTTTTTCTTTTCAAATTGTCATTCACGTGAAGTACAATTTGATTAAAATCAAACTGAATGGGACTGTATATTGCATCAATTGTTTCACTTTAATAAAACCGAATCAGTTGTTCTACAACTGAAATGGCAAAGAAATGATACTGTCACCAGTGACAGTTATCTTTCAAATGAAAACCCACCCTTGTTGTCAAGCTATCAATCTACCTTCCCTTATCGCATTGTCCCAGCATTCAAATTAGAATGTTTACAGGTTTCGGTCAAAAGATGAACGGATTAACAGAACTAGATAAGAGTGCATCATTAAAATGGCAATGTTAAGTTGTTCCGACTCCCCCAACCCGCTCTCAAACCAACTTGGACAATAATAACTAAGATAAACAAGTCCCTCTAAACCACCTGACCTCACTGTTAATTACTTTACAATAAAAATATAAGAATTTGTTTACATTTATTTCGGACAGATAATGTCCACCCTTAAAGCTCTCTATGGGAACTAACCCCATTAAAACTAATGTTGATGTTGTGCTTCTAAACTTCCAAAGTAATTTTTTTATGGGTTGAGGATCATTTTAAATGATACTCAAGCCATAAAAAATTCACAAGAGAATGATTCATTTTCTTGTGAATGATACAAAACTCGCATTAATAAAGGTCAATGGTTTTAAGATAAAAATAGCAACATGTTGGGATTACAAATTCCTCCTTCTCCCCCTCTGTATATCCCTAAAAACTCAATTACTTAAAGTTAAAAAATGGATCAAACTCTACGAGTTGAAGGCAACTTGACACGTTCTCTGAAGTAAACGTGTGGCCATAATGAGATTCCTGAGTCAAAAACACATGATTAATTACACGCGCTGTACATGCATCTAATTTTCTTCATTCCTTATTACCTGAGAACGTTTTCCCGGCTCTTGAATTGAACTGATGAGACGAACTCATCGCAAACACAGACAAAATGCCTACAAATCAATATGATTGCTGGTATCCAATCCATTAGCTAGAGCGACAATCTTTTCTATAGAATGAAAGAATTAATCTGTGTCTTGCACACCTGTGACCAAACACATCCATTACAAAAGATTGTCAGTTTTGGTTGCCCCACCCACTACCCAGGTATGTTTGTGTTTACCTAATTACTAACCACAGCAAATAAAACAGTCGCTGTGAGTCTTGAAGTGATTGCAGATGGACACTTCAAACTACACATGCGTTTGGCTGGGGTTTTATATAAAAACTGAAACAACTGAAATAAAATCGGTTTCAACTTTCAAATTCAACTGAATTTTGCAACCAAATTGAAACCAAAACCGATCCGAAACTGATTCCAACAGTTTTAAGCTGTACTGATCACAAGTTTACTTCAAACGTGTAGTACACGTTTGCACATTTTCTTACCAAACTTGAGTAATTCAATTCGATTTTTTGTCACACATTTATTCCTGCCACCCATCATATTTGATTGACGTTCAAGACGGCAGAGAACTGGTCAAAGGACGCAAAAAATCACTTAAAATACACTTTAATCACACGTTCTTAACACCAACTTAAAATCCATTATTACACTGGCACTGTCTTCACTCCGGATGGAGACAGCATGTCATTTCTTGTGGCTGCTAAACGCTTGCTCCCTGTGGTTTAATTGAGTCCTGGCTATGGTAGTAATTAGTGTACCTGTCCGTCAAATAAGACACGTTAAGTTCGATTCCCAGCCCTAAATTTCTCTGAATTTATACACTGCGTGTCGTGATACACCAAGTCAAACATGAGTCATCATCGCCACTAATGGCACTGAATTAGTTGTGTAGTATTCTTGACTGCTCTTTAATGGCTATTACAGCCTGGCGGCTCGGTTTCCACTTGTCTTGTCACAAATGAAAGTGTGAACAAAAACTAAAGAGCACTTTTCGCCATCACGATCCAATATTTTTCCAATACATTACTTATCACGACGACATGAAATAAAAGAGGGGAAGGAGAGAAAACCTATAAAAGTCATTTCTTATTCTTCTGTTGTTGTTGCGGCAATTCACTGCACCAGAACTGATGTCAAAACATGGATTCTCAATTTAAGAAAAAGTTACACAACTTATTTAACACAAAATTATTTTATATTTTTCCAGAATATTATTTTAGTACTGTACGATTTAGTTTGGGTTTCTCGATGTTTACGTTTCATTAGCTGTAATAACAGTAAATTACTGATAGATTTGAATAGTTACTCATTTAGATAATTATTAAAGACTGTTTATTAATAGTAATTTGTAATAAATAGAGCATGAAATTAGTGTTTATTTGTAATTGTGAGACATACTGACGACACAAATTACAAATTTTGCTATTAATTTTGAAGCAAAATTAAAATTATTCTAGGCAAATAAAGGCTTGTCTAATTTTTAAGGTAAAACAATAGTAACTATTAAAGAAAAAACCAGAGGGATAACCCCTATATAAAGACTACTAGAAGACCCAATCCCCAGTATAATAAAAAAACCAAAGTGATGTTTACAAAGAAACTTTACTTAAATAAATAATAACCAAATACAGTACAGAAAAAATAAATCCTTCCCGGATAGGCCCTAAAGACAATTAGTTTTCTGCGAGGGATGGAAAATTTTGTTGGCATCGGAAGCTGATGACTTAAAAGCTAGGAAAAAGAAAATTAATCTCAAAACACAAAAAAACAAAGGTAAAATAACCTTGGTAGACAAAATCTCTTCGGTTTTTTCGGCTGATTTCTTAGCCAGCAAAGAAACATTTGCAACAATGTCCTCGTCCGAATCGGAAGATAAATCGAGCGATTTTCGTTTCGAACTTTTAGACTTCGACAACTTGACCAACTTTGCTTTGAGGTTGGCAATTTCGACCCTATGTGCCACTGGACTGGGGGAATTTTCACACGGAACATACAACTGGAAGGACTCGTTTTCCGAATTGGTATCGGAAAAGGACGCCAGTTCCTTCGACCGAGGTCGGGACTGACGCCTCCCCACGTCTGGGGATCTCGCTCTTCCGTTCCGTGAAAACGCCTTGCATAAATTCGAGTTTTCAGAACTCATCAACGGGCACAGCGAAGACCCGCATGACCCAGACCCAGCGGTGAGACGTCGAGCTTCTCGAGACATCTCGGGAGGTGGAGGAGCGACTGGAAGTAAATTGGAAGACTTGAAGAAGTCTTTCAAATCCTGGTGGATAAAGAATTGGCTGTCCGATTCTTTTAAACCGGGCACAGGTGGAAACGGGACTGGATCGATAATGATGACAGCCGTTTGGACTTGTGTGGCCATTTCCTTTGGGGTACTGATTTTGCGGTTACCGTCTTCTCTTTGGGCGCCGGAAATCGCCCCTAATTGGGGTGATCGGTGGTCAACATTTTTTTCGTGATTTAAAACAAAAAACTTACGACATTTTAAACGATACTGACAAATACACGCAAAAAAAAAGAGGCCAAAAACTTTTGGCAACCGCGTGGTGGACTAGTAAAAACTAGACTGGGGATTGGCTCTTCTAGTAGCCTTTATACAGGGGTTATCCCCGTAGTTTTTTTCTTTAAAAGTTACCATTGTTATACCTTAAAAATTTGATAGAATTTAATAGAATGTTCTTGCATAATATATCATCTATACCTTTTTTTTAAAAATTAATAAATAAATCTCTTAACAATTAGTAATAGTATTGGCAACCCTCCATATGTTTACATTAAATTAAATTTAATCACTAAAAACCCAATATCATATTGAGATAGTAAAGATATGAACTACAAGACTAGTTCGTAAATAAATCGTCATCGCTGTTCTATTTTTACTGGCCGTTTTTATTTGTTTCATTATTTGGATCTGCGGATTGCCTTTCGATTTTTATTGGTTATTTTCATTCCACTGCACTTTCTTTTATTTGAAGCTTGCCTGGTATTAATTTTTAATTGTTGTGGTTTTTGAAAGTCTGTAAACGACAAGAGAGTGGATATTTCTAGAGCTGACATGGCTAAAACGGGTTATCATTATAAACCCGTTTTCAATGCTCCACTTCAGATACAGACTACTAATTAGGCCGGGGCCACTATTTTGTCCTTCTCAATTCTGTTTATAGTGATATTTTTTCTTCTTTTCTTTCTTTTAAATTCTGCATTCTACACAAGTCACGTACCGTATGGATACTTAAGCCAAGTTGCATCTTTTTCCTTTAAACAGGCAGAATTGAACGCGGTAGATGGTTTACTGGAAGCGGTGCATACCAATTAATTTTGAACAATTTTGAGCAATTTCGAGCAATGTTGAGAAAATTAAAGAGATTCCAAGAAATATTAAAAAATGTTGAAAAATATGCAAACTTTGAATACTGAAAATTTTGAAAAATTCGAACAAAATTTTGTATTCTTAAAAAGTTATTCCTGCTTGGAGCCCTTTTTGCTAGGTTCACCTCGCACTGCGGAGTCTACAGGTGCAGCCGGTGCGACAATGGTCCCTGGTGAAACCGAGGACCTGGTGATACCGAGGCACAAGGCAGGCGCTTTAGTGCACCTATGCGGTGATCCGCTACTAAGAACTGGCCCAACACTGCACACACATTTATCTCAAAATCAAATTGGAATTTGTGCATGCACAATGCATAAATGGTTACAAATACAAGTTCAATTAAAAGTATAGTAGCTGCAGTTAAATATGTTTTGTTGATTAAACGACCATGAAAAATCTTAATGTACTTCTCTACTTCGTTTAGTTGGGCATGTGTCATGTGTGCTACACTATGCTGTAGTTTCCAAGAGCGAAATATGCTCCATGTTCAACCATTTAAATGTTTGAATCTAACCCCTTGATTGTTGGTCAAATATAATTTTAAGAACTTTTGTTGGCACATCAATAATCAGTAATACCACAAACACGCCACAACTCCAAACCACCCAATCAATGTGTAAGATCTTAGTCGGCCTTTCTCGTTGAGTCGCAACTTTCCCCTTTGGGACAGTTCAGTTACATTGAAGAGGGTTACCATGGCAACAAACAGAACCGACATTCCTAAACGATCTGAACAGTCTGCTGCAAATCTGCCGAAATTCTCATCATTGCATGCATGTTTAAACATATAGCCGTTTTTCCAAAATTCCTCGGCTATTAAATTTACTGTTATTTTTATTCAATCAACTCGACATATAGAAAATGATAACAAACAAAAATAGTTTTTGAAGAGATAAGCAGTTTACATGTATTACAGGATTGGCGACAATTCATCGCAGACAATTCAACGGGTGGACAATTCAACGATGGAACAATTCAGTGATGCAACAATTAATCGGAGGATGCCAATTCATAGAATCGACAACTCAGCGGGGGACAATTAATCGGACATTAATTAGTTGGACGTTAATTAAACGGATGAAAAAGTCAACATGTCGTCATTGTTAAAATGAAGTCGATTCATTTCGTCGGATCAGGCTTCTAACAATGCAGGGGGAGGGGGGCACGTCCCTTGCTCGGTTTAGGCTGCTCCCACACATTGACTGGGTCACTCAAAGCAAAACAAGTGAAAGAAATCACAATAACAAGCAAAAAGTGCAAAAAATGGCGATTAAATGACCCGCGACAAAATGATCAGACCCTTTTATTTGACTTAAATTCACATCCGATTAATTGTCTGTCTGCTGAATTGTCCTTGTGATTAATCGACATCCGATTAGTTACCCGCACGTTGAATTGTCGTCCCATTCAATTGTAATCCTGTCCTGTCCAATCGTCGTACGATTAATTGTCGTGCTAAGGTATTACAAATTTAAATAGAGAATTGTGGTTCATCCCAATTCAAAAAAATAAAGTTTAAATAACAAATTGGTAGGTGCATTTGTGAGGTCACACACCCACGATCTTCCGTTTTGCCGAATTTCAATTTGGCTTTAAATAAAAAATAAAAATAAAAACATCGAAAGATATTTTCATGTTTTCACATTTGATTGCAATTATTTTTTCTACAAATCTTACAAATTTTACAAACTTAATATACCAATCTAGCGACCAAACCACAAAAAAAATTGCTGTAGTCGTAATATCTTTGAAATTGTTTCCTTTTAGCAAAACAGAAACGACCATCCACAAGCCCCAGATTAAAACCTCTTTAACGACCCCTTGATGAAAAAATATCCAGCTATCCAGTGCAATTAACTTGAGAATGTCGTTGTGCACAACTCACGTGATCATCCCAATTAATTAAAGTACAAATTAAGCAATAATTGAGCTAAACAGCCGCGGCAACCACACTCCTAAAGATACGTTCAATCCCAGAGAATTGTCGTTCCACGTAAGAAGTGGACATAGATTGTGTACTGGATTGCAACAGATAAAGCTCAAAATGAATACCTGGGGAATAAATCTAATTTAACATGTGAGATGGGAAAACTAGCTTGAGCCACTCGGGAGGTTAGCAAAGGTGTTTGGAAAAACGCCTCTGGGAGTGGATCCATACATAAGAGATTCGAGGTGATGTGTTGAAGAGCCCGCCCATGTACAAGTACTATTGTGGAAGATCTAACACAAAGAAACTACAGTAGAGTGCAAACTAAGAAACGGAAAGGAAAAGAAAACATATTGTCTTTACCTTTTTCATTTATTTATTTTCCTCGGGTGTAGATCGTCATAACACAATTTAGTAAATGAGAAGTTTGCTGTGTTATATGAGACCGAACATATCATAAGAATTGCAATAACCTCAAGTGTTTATTCTGGGCTTTACTGACGATTGCCAAGTGCCTAAATCATCAAAAAAGCCAAACTGAGTTTATCAAATATTGACTGCACGTGATATAAGTAATAACATTGAGCAAAAAAAATAAGTCAGTTATTTGGGCCTTAAATTGAAAAAATGTATTATTTTTCTAAAATATCTTTTCTTCAGTATTTCAATCGGAAATAGCATTATTAATACAGTAAAGTAGAGTTAGTTGAAAGGCCTCGACAAGCTGGTTAGCAGTCTCTTGGAGGCTTTCATTGTAGGACTCATGATGCACTTAAACAAAGCAAACCGCAAACCCACGTGACATCATCCGCTGCTGGTATTCACAGCTTTGCGCTTTATTCTACTCAAGTCTTTAAAGCTGACCGATCCAACGGTAAATAGCATCAGCAGTCGCAACTAACAACGTTTATTTTATTCTCTGCATGGATGTGTAAAGACATCGTTTCCTGGGTGCGCTCGTTTCGGAATTGAAACAATTTTCTCGCTCTTCTCGTGGTAAGTAAATGTTTCTTCAATCCGAAACAAATACCTCGAAAATTTGAATAACTGCAGATTTTAAAAGGCGCGTGTTTCAGATGCTACTGTTATTGCCTACATCTGTCCCAGAATGCATTGCACTAACTCCACTTCCTGTTTACAGCGAAAAGTGTTGACCTTTCAGCATTGCCTGAAAATGGATTGCATCTCCCAACCCATTTTCTACTCAAATTCTATTCAACATCGACAACAAATTATTCAAAATTGAAGCTGTCGGTCAGAAAATTTGCTCGTTAAGAAAAGATAATATTACTTCAATACCATATGCAAAATAGTCTTTTCTTTTTAACTGTGTATCTGTTGTTTTCCGAGATAGACCCCAGTTAAGGCTTGCTCCTTACCCTTGAATCTGTTAGGTTTAAACTGTTAGGTTTAAAGTTAGGACTAAAAACAATGGATTTTTACATGTGTTCTATTTTGAAAATA